>JAHDVE020011510.1:0-23352 GCA_022606495.2 Halesus radiatus | reverse complement strand
CTATGGTGTCCACCCTGCGCCAGTTCTCTTTCATATAGTATTTACGGTACTCTTCGTCGTGGTTTTTACCCGTACTAGCGTCAATGTATGCGACACCACTTTCTACATCGCCCACAGGGACTGCGTAATCGGCCATAGTCATAACGCTACATTTTGCATCGCCTCTGCGCTCTTCGTTCCAATTTTTGCACGCTGTAATGCAGGCTTTGCAGCCCAAACATCTATCTTGATTAAAAAAGAATCCCCACTGGTTCATATACAACTCCTTTAAATTACCCTATAAAAGCCCTTTTTGTGAGCTTACCCTATGGCATATCCCTGCTATTCAGGCTTTGATATGCTGATTTCGCATGGTCCTGTCTGTGCAGCAAGGCTTTGACAGCAAAATGGTACGTCCAGAGTGAAATCGTCATCAGTAAGGATATTATCCGCCCCACCCATGTCCACAAACATATCTTTCACTATAGTTGGGCTGTCCGTATGTTTCAGCCAAACTTTGACTTTTTCTGTCGGGTGCGCTCTGTACCATGCGCCGTGTTCAATGGAGACAACGCCAGGGACAATCTGGTGGGTCAACGATGCGGGAATTCTCATGCAACCCCTTTCGTTGTACACGTACACAAGGTCTCCTTCCTTAATTCCACGCTCTGCGGCGCTTAGCGGGTTCAGCTTAGCACACTGCAAAAATTGGTCTTTCACAATCGCTGTGCTATCAAACACTGTGTGCGCTCTATTCCGTGATTTATTGGTCAGATACATCATCTTATATGTTCTACCGCTTCCTTCTAGCGGATTTGTAGGGGCTTTAAATCCTGTGAACTCTTTACGGGGGTCATTATCTTTAAAGAACTGCTCATAACCTCCAGGGACAGGTACGTAGCCCACCGTTGCTGTGCGCCAGCCAGGACCGTAATAGTTGCCTGATGGGCTTGGAGTAATGGAGGGCAGAACCTCTGCAGCTCTGGTTACGCCTGGAGCGATCTGCATATTCATGCGAATATACCAAAATGGTGAGAAAAAGTTGATACGACCAGTGGTGGTCTCCAATTCGCCTAGTTTTATATGATCTTTAAAGCCTATTATCGGATTGCTTGATGGCACAACCGCCTCAATGCCCCCCTTCTGTTTAAGCTCCTCGTACGGAGCAACACTTATCGAGGGATATTTAGTTTTCCATGTGGTTGTGAAATCATATGTATCATACTTTGCTTTGACTTCTTCATCGGTAGAGTCCGCTTTAACAACGTAGGGCGTTAAGCTTGGGTCGGTGGCACTCAAACCGAGTTTAAACAAAACATTAGCGTGTATGAGCTTATTAATATCTGCCCTTTCTCTGCATTCATATGGCGGATCGCAAAGATTGTTCACCATAAACGAGTTCGCCTGTCCCAGTGAGTTTGCTTCAAGAGATGTTCTGCTCGCATCTTCAAAGTGGTTAGTTCGGGGAAGCACAATATCACAGAACGCGGTGGTCGCCGTCATTACATTGTCCATGGCATAGATTAACTTAACAGAAGGATCGGTTAAGCCTAAGATACTTTTATTAATATTTGGATTTGTATTTAAGCCGTTTGTGTTTGTAATCTCATGGCAAAGATACATCACTTCAAAATTCAGTGGCTTATTCGCTGTGAGAGGCTTTAAACTAAGGTCTAACCCCGTCTTCGTGCCATCTCTCCCTTGAGTTTGAAAGAGTGCGTCAGCGATAAGCTGTGTTTTAGTTCTGCCGTCTGTGCCAGAATAAGGTGACGACATGTAGTTCATCGCAAAACTTATGCCCCCCTCATCATAGGTATTGTTGAGCAGTGCGTATGATGCTGTGGTTCTATCTGTAGTGTTTGTGATGTGGAGATCCTCGGGATTTGCCATCATATTAAAACCTACGCTGCCGCCACTTTTGTCAGTGTAGCCACACATTGCAGTGAGGCATATCTGCAACCACGCCCACTCAGAGCCGTTGAATGCACGGTTAGGGCCGCCTCCGACGTCAATCATCGCTGCGCCACTGCCTATCAAATATGGTTCTGCATATTTCATGGCAAGGGCTTCAATATACTCTGCTTTAACGCCAGTGACTTTTGCCGCATAGTCAAGTACCGCTTTATATACTGTTAGCGTTGTTGGGTTACCAGACGTCTTGCCGCCCCAATTTTCCTCCACCTCACCTTCAAGATACTCAACAAATGACTCTCCTGTAGGCACTTCAAATGTTTTTCCTGTGTATGACTCCCCACGAGTGAAGTTTCCCTGAACGGCAGGGCTTGTGCCAGTGTCTGGGAATGTCAATGGGATTTTGTACCCCTTTACTGAAGGTGTCCCCATAGCTTTAGGTGTTGTACTTACCACTGTCTGGCCTGCATTAAAGCCGAAACACTTGTCTGTCAAAAAGGTCGCATCATGAAGACTATTCGTGTAGAGAACATACATCATTGCCACAGCAAGAGCGCCGTCAGTAGCAGGGCGACAACCGAGCCAACGGGGGATGTTTACTGTGCCATTGCTATAGCTGTAGGTATATGGCAACTGCGTGTCTGGTCTTTTTGTTGTGTCAACGGTGACGCCAGTGCCACAGATTGCTGCGGAATCGCTCATGGTGGAGGAGATGAAGACCATCGGAATATTTCCGCTCTCTTTCATCTTCGTATGTATCCAATGGACGTTAGTTTGATAGTATGTGGTGCGAGATGGGTCAAGAGCCCAACAGATCAGAAACTTTGTGTTGAACCTGTCTATACGACTATTACAAAGCGCATTCATTCCCACGGAATCATAACGGGCGCACTCTACGCCGCCTGTAGACTGATCCCAGTTCATTGAGAAATAAAACTTATCAGGGTCTGTTTCTGGCAGTAGTTTAGCTAGCTTTGGAATGCAGTACGGCTCCATAGCAGGGATGTAGCCATAAGTGCTACGATTGTTTACCGAAGCGACAAGTGCATCTGAGATCATTTCAATTGCACTGTCCCATGAAATCCGTTTAAACCCAGATAGGTCGCCTCTGGACTTGGTTTGCAGAAGTGGGTACTTAAGACGGTTTGGCTGGTAATTATGTTGAATATAGCCATAGCCACGGACGCAGGCCCTCTGCTGTGCAGGTTTGCCGAGCTCGTTGCCAGCAGATTCATCACTCTCTTCGCTCTCAAGTCTGGGTATATCTCCGCCGGAGGTCATCCGCAGAACACGCCCATTTTTCACACAAAATTTATGGAGGCAACGGTTTCCGCAGTTGTAAAAGCCTGTGCTAATCTTGATCTGCACGTCTTTGTCGTAATGCAGATCGTTTTGCTCTACAACGTACTGATTTTGTAACTCATCAGCACTGTCACCAGAGCTACATCCGCTGGCTGTGGCGGCCATCACTGCAGCAGACATGCCTTTGAGCAAAGATCGTCTTGATAAATGTAATAGTTCGTTTTTACTCATCTTCCTCTCCTGTGTTTTCTCGTACTATATTTTATTATAGTAGAACTGCGGCTTATTTAGCAATATTAGCAGGGCGTGAAAAAACAGCGACAAGGAAGGTCAAGGAAGATCAGCGGTGAAATGACTTAGATAAGAGGGAAGGCTTAATCTATAGATTGATAATTCTATTCAGTATGTTATATTTGGAAATAATAATGATGTTCAACAAACGGAGGCACCTAATGGATAAGCACGGCAGGAAGTTTGAAACGAAAGATAAAGAGTTTCGCAGTTCCCTACAAGAAATAATGGCAATGGATATACCAAAAATTGACTTTATACATGGCTTTTCTCTTTTCACAGGGCAGGTAAATCTTGCAAAATACCTTTTTTACTACGAAATGTACAAACAGGTGCTCAATTTAGCAGGGGATATTGCAGATGTGGGTACATGGAAAGGCTTTTCCTTTGTATATTTCGCTAAATTAATGCAGATATTTGAACCCAGCTCATCATCACGGATTCACGCTTATGATTGGTTTGAGGGTATGAAGATGTCGGATGATGATTGCAAGGCATTTGAGGGAGATTATGCAGGAGATTACGAGACATTAATAAAGTTACTTAAACTTCAAAATTTATCAGAAATGGCATTGGTCAATAAACTAGACCTAACAAAAGACTTGCCTGCGTACTTTGAAGCCCACAAATGGTTGAGATTTAAGCTGTGCTTTATTGATTGTGGCACAAAAGCAGTGCTGGAAGAATCTTTAAAGTATTTCTATCCAAGAATTGTAACCGGTGGGATACTAATAATAGACCATTACAATAGCACATCGTCCCCATCTGAAAGTGACATTGTTGATAAGTACATCGGAAGAAACATAATACGTCAAGCTCCATATACGAAACAACCATCAGCATATATTATAAAAGAACACCTGTAAGTTAGTAAATTATACACACAGGATCATCTCGACTGTGTTCAGTTAGGAGCAAAATATGATCAAAATATGTCCATTCTGCAATAGCGAAAATACAGAAACTTTAATCACAAAGGATCATCCTTTAAGCATAGGCAATAACAAAATGCACACGTTAACGCTGCGTATTTGCAAAGATTGTGCGTTGGGATTTCATGCTACGCCGCCCTCGGATGATTTGATTAACGAAATATATGACACGTATCAATTCGTAGATCCTTTTGAAGGTATAGGTACAAATAAATTCGATAATTTTATTCAAATTATTAAGGCTTACTCAAAAACGGATGATAAGATTGTCGAAATAGGCAGCTCCGTGGGATATTTGCTGTACCTACTTCAGGCAGACGGCTATAAAAACATTTTAGGTTTTGATCCTTCGCCTCAATCGGAGAAAGCAATATCACACAACATCAATGTAAGAAAAGAATATTACGATCACAATTCTTTTGAAAAAGATCAGGTAGATGTTTTTATATTATCCTTCGTCTTTGAGCATTTGAAAGACCCATTCACCATATTCAGCAATATGCTAAAACAATTAAGCCCCACGGGAAAAATAATTATGGAGACCCCATACTTTGGCACACTCCGAAATGAACACTATTACTATTACTCTCCGTTGTTCTATAAAAATATGGCTGATAAACTGGGGGCGAAGCTTATTTTCCATGAAATTAGCAACACTGATCTCACCGTCGTATTTACTCATGCCATGAGTGAGCTAAAAGCCGAAGGCAGCGCAGAGCAAAGTATTGATGATATTATAAAATACTTTAATCATTCACAAAAACCAAATGTTGCCTTATTTAACGATCTGGGCAGTTTCCTGAATAAACATGAAATCGTTTACTGGTGGGGTGCAGGCGCAGCAACAGTAAATATAATGCTTGAATTCCCATATGACACGCTGAACGCAGACATACAGCTTATCGACAGCGACAAAAACCGTTCAGGAATGAAACTGCTACAACTGGCAAAACCAACCAAACATTATACTGAAATTGCAGGAAAAGAAATTGACGCACTAGTGATAGCAAGCTACGCATTTACTGATGAAATCTTAGCAACTATTGATAAAAATAAAATTAGGGTTAATAATATTTTTTATATTAAAGATTATATATAGATCTGAACACCATCAACCCACACTAGGGGTTCAAACACAATGTGATCCAGATGGAATCCGACGTGATTAAGGCCTCCTATTGTGCTGTTAGAACCAAAACCAAAATGCACGGTTCCCGAACACCCTTCATCCTCGAGCATAGACCCGCACAACTCTGCGTTCGGATTTAATCCAAACCCAATTTCTGCAAGTACTTTTGCATTATCAGAAAAATCCTCATATATTTCAAGATATTTTTGCTTATCTCGACCCTTTACATCAACTATCAGCCCATTTTCGACAATAAGCGTCAAAGGGGAAGATAGCACCCCGAATAACGGGTGGGGAATACTGCCATCAACGACTATCACCCCGTCAGAACGACCTTCAAGGGGAGCGATATTTGTTTCCGCATCAGGGGGAGAGGCTAATAAGTAACGGTTGTTACAAAACCCAGGTGCTGCATTAGCAATGCGCCCGCCTATATTCAAAATAATATTCGTACCAGAGAGGTTTTCCACCCTGATCTCTTTGCCCTTAGTCAATATATCAGCAAGAGCCTCTGCTCTG
This sequence comes from Halesus radiatus, assembly GCA_022606495.2. Classification (NCBI taxonomy): domain Eukaryota; kingdom Metazoa; phylum Arthropoda; class Insecta; order Trichoptera; family Limnephilidae; genus Halesus; species Halesus radiatus. The sequence continues at coordinate 17,289 of JAHDVE020011510.1, read as the reverse complement.
GAGGAAATCGCTATAAAATCTGTAAGCATGGCGGGTCTTGACAATAGTTCTTCGCTGTAGTCAGGAAGACTAAGATATTTAATATTTTTTTGAGTTGCTTTATTTCTTGCCTGAGAATGAGCCATCGACATTTTTGTAAGCCCTAAAATTACATCCACTTCAAGCATTTTCTCTGCTGCCTCCGCAGATGGTTCTCCTCCGTGCATTTTAAGGTCTTCTATTAAAAGTAATTCCGACGCAAATGTAACTTTTCTCACGCTATTATAAACTCTTTCTGCCAAAGGATACGTAACGCTGTCGCAAACAAGCAAAACCCTAGTATTATTTGTGATCCCAGCGCAATTTGTCACAAGGTTATATATTGCTCTATCCATTTGTAAGTGTTTTTATCCTATCCAATGCGGCAAAAATGCGTTCTAGCGACTCTGTGCCGATGGAAATACGCACAAAACTGTCACAACTTGCCCCGTAACCTATCCCCGGCACAACACAAATATGGTGCTCTTTTAATAACATATCGCTAAAGGCTACGGAACCCATATTTGAACCTTCTATTGACAGGAAAATGTAAAATGTCGCATCTCCAGGCAGACACTTGTGTCCTGTTTCATTGATATATGCGACAACCTGCTCACGTTTTTTGACAACTTGCGCTATCTGGGGTTCTGTAACCCTCAAAATATCATTAAAATACTCTGAAAGGTAATACTCAAGAATTGTTGCAGGGCATGTAATAAGATGTTGATTAAGCTTAAGGATCTGACCCGTAAGTTCCCTATTGGCAATAATATATCCCACTCGCCAGCCAGACATGCCGTAATTTTTGGACATTGAGTTACTTATGATCGAATACTTCTTATCTTTATCAATATTACCGATAGATACAAAGGCATCTTTGTCTAATAAAAACTCACTGTAAGCCTCGTCTGACAAAATGAACAAACTGTACTTCTCCGCAAGCGAGGCAAGATGCGATATTTCTTCAACTGTATAGACCTTTCCTGAAGGATTATTGGGATTATTGATAACTATCAGCCGTGTTCGGTTGGTTATATAGCGCTCATAATCAAATACAGACACATCGTAAGGAATTGTTACAGAGACGCCGTTACACAAAGCCACCTGCTCCGCATAACTAACCCATGCAGGTTCAGGAATTAAGACCTCATCGCCATTGTTTAATACCGCAAGCAGGATCATGTATATGCCTATTTTTGAACCCGCAGTAATAATAATTTCAGACTCAGGGTCGAACGTCACTTCGTAATGTTCAAGAAAAAAGTCCGCTAATTGCTTGCGCAATAAAGGCAAACCCCGTGAATGTGAATAATGATAAATATTGGGCAATGGAAGTTTATCAAACGAGTACAACGGAATATCAAAGAATGCTTCGCCGAGCGAGAGTACGGTGACATCAATTCCCTGACTCTGAAGTTCATAGACCATATTATTGTATTTTACTGAAATTGCCTGAGTCATTTTGCTGACATTCATGGACACACGATAGGAAATTGACTCCTTATTAAAGAGTTTACGCTCGACCTTATGGCTGCTTATTTTTTCTGCAGCCCATATCCGAAGTTTGTTCTTTTGGATTTTTCCTGTTGTGGTAACAGGGAATACAGGCAGATTCAATATATGAGAAGGCCTATGGATCAAGGGAATATTTTTGCCGATATAACTTTTCAAGGCATCTTGTATTTGATCAAAGTCTTCATCTGCCATTTTAATGATATATACAATCTCCTCGCCCATGATCTTGTGGTACACGCCGACGACACAACAATCGTTAATAAGCGCTGATCGCATAAGTAAATCTTCAATAAATGCTGGACTGATGTTAATACCGCCCTTAATTATAAGATCCTTTTTCCTACCAGTTATAAAAAGACTACCGTATGAATCCAAATGCCCCACATCACCAGTAAAAAACCAGTCTTCTTGATTCAGAGCGGGTGAGTTCTGATAGCCCTTAGTAAGAGATAGCGTTTTTACAGCCACCTCTCCCTCAAGTGATTTTTCATTAATTATGCCATCGCTATCGGCAAAAGCTAGGCTTACCCCGTCAATTATTCTGCCTGAGCCACCAAGGCTGCCTGTTGTCGGCGTATTGGTTGTCAAAAACAATGTTTCTGATAGTGCATAATTTTCATATATTGGGAACTTGTATTTTTCTTCAAACGCATGCTTTACGGCAGTACGAAGCGGTGCCGTACCCACAAGCCCTAATATTGCATTCTTTTCACAATACTTTATGCCTGAGTTGTCTTTATCAAACTCTAGCAGCATGGCGATAATGGTTGGCACAAGCCATAAAGTATTAACACCGTGCTTTATCACGGGCTCCCAATAAGCAAATATATGCGATACTGAAAATGCGCCTGTCAATACAACGCTCCCTCCAGCAATGAAGGGGATAAGGAGCAGATTATAGTACCCCCCTAGATACGCCATGGGCAGATAGTTTATAAATCGGTTATTCCTGCCTATTTCCAATGCTTCAACAAATTGCCATCCGTTGCCGAAAATGCTTTTATAAGTATGTATAATTCCCTTTGGCTGTGAGGTCGTGCCAGAAGTGTAAATCAAAATAAGCTCATCATTCTCGCTCAATTGACTAAATGGCAGTAGTCGCCCTTCTGTATCACCAATTCTCTTTAAATACGAATTCTTCTCAATCTGTATAGCGTTATCTATGGTGAACAACATATCGCTTTGGGAAAAGATAAGCGTGGGGTCAGAGTCTTTTATAACAAAATCTGCATGTTCTTTTCCCAGAAATGGATTGATAGGCACAGCCACCGCTCCCATAAAAAAGCAACCGAAATACAGGAAAACCATATCAATGGAATTATCCATGCAAACAACCACTCTGTCACCCTTCGTCACACCTAGAGATGAAATATATTGCGCACTCTTGCCAGCAAGGGTCAGAGTATCCATATAGGTGTAGGCATCTTCCGAAGTGCTGTCAATTAGGTAAATAGAATCTGCGTTATCAGTCCAATGTTTAAGAATTCTTTGTAAAGTATCCATTTATTCTGCCTTTAATTTATCGATCACTTCTGCCAGACCTTTTATCGTAAAGACTAAGCTTTGGTCATATTGGCTAATGTTGATATTTATATCAAAATGGCTTTCAATTTCACTTATCATGTTAATAAATCCAAATGAATCTACATACTCAGAGAAAATCATATTCTTGTGGATATCCATATTATCCTTAGCAATATAAGAATTGTCGCAAATCCAGTCTATAATCCAGTTTACTTTGCTAATCTGCTCCCTGTGGGTCCGTCATCAGGAATCTCCCCCTGAATAAACGAAGGTGCATGCTTCAACAAATAATACGGGTTTTTCTGGAGTTCACACTTTAGAAAATCAAACACAGGCTGCATCTGCATGGAACTGATAATGCCTCCACCGCAACTATGCTCGGTGATGAGTTTTGCAGATGCCATCTCGTCAAGTATTTTACGGGTACCATAGTCAACATTATACTTTAAGTATCTTACCGCTGAGACAGTTTTTTCAAAAACAACCACACCGTCTTTTAAAACAGGTATATTGTATATTTTATTGTATAAATGGGGCACCCCAACCATATATTCAACATAATGCACATAGGTTAAAAGTTTTATGCCAATACAGATAACTTTTGCATTGGATTTATGCAGTCTTTCCCATGGAGAGTCCACACCATAGGAAAAACTCGTTTCCCCTCCGCAAATGTATGCGGCATTTTTACCAATGCCTGCAATTGCCGTTAATGGGTTGTAGCTTCGGACACTTCCCTCAAGGCCATTGATGTATGCGGCAAATATCCCTAGCTCTGCAGATACTGGGGATCTTTTTATGTCGTAAGGCCTATTGTATCTGCCATATTCATAGTAAAATGCAGGTACGCATATTGTGCCACATGGTCCTACGACCTCGTATAGCGCATCATAGTATGTCTGTAAAAAGCCTTCCTTAGTTACAGCGCCTTCAACCATCCCCATGATGGGAAGGCTACTGTGGACAAAAACAATATCCCCTTTCTCCAATCCTACAGATATAAAAGCTTGGATCAAATCATTTTTTGTTATATATCGCATATAAATTCCGCTCTGCCTTTAGTATTAACTTATTATCATGGAGCTGATCAAAATAACCCTTCACAAAGAAAAAATCTAAATCCAGCTTATTCGCTATTTCAAAACATGAGGTATTCCCATCAGCCAAAATCTGAATGTATTCGATAGAGGCATACAAATTAGGTGACGACTTAGCATCGACCTCGATGTTATACCTGTGCGGGTAAAGTGGCCCCTTATAAAGCAGCACTGGCATGTAATCTTCTTCTAATATATTGATCATTCTTAATAAGATTTGTACGGATTGCTCCAGTTGTTCATAATCGACCAGCTCAAGGTTATCTTCACTTGTATGGTATTTGTCATACTTCTCACAGCCAAATCCCGGTGTAGGAATGCGAAAACCTGGTCCATTATAAAACATTTCGTCATTTCCCGCCAATTGTCGATACTTGTACTTTTTACAGTCTGGCAGATAGAACTTGAATACATTATCCATGACATGGTCAAGGACAGAATCCCCCTGATAAGACGATTGATAAGAAAAGTTTTCACCGTTTCCAAGAAAATCAGCATACATGGCATTTTTTATGCTACTTATTTCCTGCTGTGACACTTTTGACAAGTAGACAGCAGCGGCATAATATTCTGCACCTGTTACAAATCTGTAGGAATATTTGTTTGTCCGAGTTTTCAAAATCTTAAAAAGTTCCGTAAGCACGGCGACGTTTGTGAGTCCATCTGTTGCCATTGCAGGGTGGCAGGTATGCGCACTGAAAAGTATCGTGTCTTCATAGCTCCCCTTCACAAAACAGTCTCCGACAATTATCTTGCCGTCATTATTCAAATCGGCATCTATATAAACCCTGTACTGTTCATCATTCATCGACTTATACTGATTATAACTAAGGCAGAAGCCCCATTCATCGGTGTTGTTATATTTATAACCATTACGATAGTGATAAGGGATTGAGTCAGGGCGATGTTCGTCAACCAACAAATGTGGCAAAAGCTCCTGTGCGCTTAGTACAGCGTCAACACTTACCGAATGTGTCCAAAGATGGAGCGGGCTATCTTTATAGTCGATTATTTTCTGACCAGATAAATTGGTAATATAGGCTTCACGGACATTCCAAAATCGAGGAACTATCCATGTCAGTGCGTCCTCCCCTGAATGGGCTTCATGAGTATCCCCCTCCAGAATAGCCACAACCTCTGACACTAAATTATTTGATGCGTCAGAAACAGGGGTTCTATTGGTGTTGAAATGCTTTTCGATTAATTTCTGCATACTTTTTTTCATGCCTATATATTATATTATTATAATATAGCTGTCAAACGCTAGATACCCATGTGGGGTTCACAGAATTAAAATATTGCGAGAGTTCGGCCTCTACACTAATTGATAATAGCCTAAGGGGATAGATTGAAGAGCCCCGAAGGGCTCTATGGAAAATTAGGGCTTGTAGATGTGCAGGAGGTTGTAGTTTGTGGCATAGTCGTAACCTGACAGTATGTATAAATATTTACCAACACCGACCATCACTTGTCCAAGTGATAATGGTGGGGTGTTTCCAGTGTAATTCAATTTAGTCCAGCTGCCCTCTGTTTCATTATATGGGTCATACACCCATAGATCGTTCAGAATATTCCCAGAGTAATTAAAACCACCATACATATACAGCTTTTTATCAATATCTCTAACTGTGCAGCTATGCCTTACTCCTGGCTTGGCTCCGCTTGGGTTCATTTTCTTCCACTCGTTCTTCTCTATATCATACATCCATAAATCATTGACGGAACTTCCCCCTACCAGCTCAATAGTGCCCCCAAAAAAATAGAGCTTTTTATCAACTGCTCCTGCTCGTAGGTGAAAATTGTGAGTTAATCCAGCTGGCGCTGAAGCAAGCCTTGTCCATGTGCCTTCAGTGCTTTCATTTGGGTCGTAAACCCATAGGTCGCGCGCACCTCCACCAATTATGTATATTTTACCATTATTTTCTACAGAGGCTGTTGCGTATGTTATAGAGGGTTTTACTGTTGGCTTAAGCTCTCTCCATTGCTGGCTTTCGGGATTAAAAACCCATGTATCATTATAAACTGGGACGTTCCCAATATAGGCTCCGCCGATTAGGTACACCTTGCCATTTACTGCTTCTAAGTTATGATTGTAACGTGGAGAAGGCCTATTACCTGTACTTACGGTGCTCCATTTATTCTCCCGTATATCATATATATTTGTGTCATTGTAAGGTACGTTGCGGCTTGAGCCTCCAAAAACATAAACTTTGCATCCGATAGATGCGGTCCGCCTATAAGCACCATTTTGCATACCCGTTTCCCCCATCAGCTTCATCTGATTGCTGAGCATTTCATAGTCAACGCCGCAGTCCTCTTCTTCCTCTGGGGGCAGTAGGGAACAATAGTAGGCGTCTAGTGCAAAAGTGACAGGGGTTGATATTATCGTTTCGCCAGCTCTGTTGATTTTCACATATGCAGTATAATCAACACCGCATTTGAGGTTGCTTATCAGATACTCAATAGCCGTCAAGTTATCGGCAACAGTGCGTATGGTAACGCCATTATCAGTACTCAGCAATACGGCATATGTATCGTTATCTTCTATTCTGTCCCATCTGAGTTCTGCTGTGTTTTCAAACACTAGCACGCTGAGACGTTCATCTTGAAAAGGATAAGGAAGCACCGTGACACGCTTCAGCTCAGATTCAGTGACTACATCATCATCATGGGTCAGGATAAGCTTACAGAAATAGTCCATAGCCTCAAGTGGTCCTGCAGTGAAAGGGTTTCTCGACATATTAGTCGTAAGCCATTCGCTCTCGCTTGCACCCTGACAAGCAAGATCAACGTTTTTGAATTCGTTGTAATTGTTCATGCTCGATGTAACGGACTCAATGCCACCAACTATATCCCAATCAGCATATAGCCTGTAACGTAGCTTTATAAATTGTGACGAAGCTCCAGTGTGCTCAGGATTGAATATTGCGGCAACTTTGAAATAAACTTTATCCTTATCCACAGGCGGAAGCGGCAGAATGTGAGAGTTGTCCGTTACATTTATCAGCAGTTCATAGTTTTCATTATCAGAAGAATGGTAAATGTTGTACGACACGGCGTATGCGATGGCGTCCCACATAAAATAGGCGTTGTTCCCCCGAATATACGCCTTAAACACCCTTGGCGTCCTGTCTGGTGTGTTTCCCGGCGTCACAGCGGTAACTTCACCGAATGTGTAGCCGGGAAGTGCGGACATTGTCGACAATGCCCGTATAGACTTGCTATTTTCGTTACCGTATAAAGCCACTGCTCGGAAATAATATGTTTTGTCATTCTCAAGCCCTTTAATAAGAGCTGATGTAGCTCTTGCATTGCTCACAACCTTGACAAAGTCTTTAGATTCACTTTCAGACATGTACAAATCATAGCCAGTTATGTTTGGAATAGCTTGCCATGTTATTTCAGCCTGCTCGTCCATGGCTGTAGCCGTTATTTTTCCAGGCTGTGCCTGCTCTGTGCCAACATAGGCATGGGCAACTGTGCTTTCACCAGTATCAGAGGTTATCACAAATGTGTAGTGGCTGCCAGCCAATAGCCCAGTAAACGAATAGGTCGATTCACTGGCAACGATATCGCCTGTATGGCGTCTCAAATTATCGTAATAGTTGACGGTATAAGACGAACCAGCCATGCTCCACGTCAAAATCACAGTTTCGTTATTTACTGCCGCCGCAGTACGCCCTACGTCAAGCGTTGTCCCCTCGGAACTAGATGAGCTGCCACCGCAGGCGACAAGCAACAGAGAAAATACTGCAATAAGCAGCTTGCTACAAAGCTTCATACTACCCTCCTAAATTAAAAAATCTCAGAATAATACCCTAAAAGGATATCAACATCAAGCATATTGTCAGTTTGTTGCAAACCAGTCGCTAATGCTCTTTTTAATAAATTAAATCACGTTAGCGAGTTTAAAATTAGCAAGTTTAGCGGCTAATAATAGTTTGACATATTATATTGAGTAAACTAATATTCTTTTATGCACAGAAAATGAATCTGCAATTATATTTTTGAATCGCTTTAATGTTGATGGGGAATGAAGACCTTGCAGCAAAAGAGTTATTGCAGCTTATAAGCCCTGCATTTATAAGCTTCTGCAAATCATCTAAAATATTCATCATCGACATGCTAAGCCCACTCTCCCCAAAAGCATGTTGGGTCGCAATATAAAAATAGCAAAGTTACTTTAGTTCTAGCTAATTTATAAAAAATGAATAAAACTCACAAGTGCAAGCTAGTTTAAAAATATGCTTGCACGTTTTGGCATAGTTGACATTTGGAGGCTACATCATGCAACTTAGTTGGGATAGACTTATAAACAGTGACTGTTACAGGGATAATTTCAAAAAGACCGAAGCCCGCAGCCCTTTTGTGCGGGATGTGGACAGGGTCACGTTCTCAAACAACTTCAAGCGACTTATGCGCAAAACTCAAGTGCATCCATTGTCTGGCAACGATCACGTTCATAACAGGCTTCTGCATTCCTTAGAGGTTGCAAGCGTCGGTCGATCCATTGCCTGCAAGGTATACCAAAAGTTAAAAAAAATGGAGATGCTGCCCATTGATAATATGTACGAGTTTGCCTCCATCGTTCAGGCCGCCTGCCTTGCCCATGACCTAGGCAATCCGCCCTTCGGGCACACTGGAGAATCCGCCATAAAAGAGTGGTTCGCTAACAATAGCGACCTACAGGCAGAAATAAATGAAAATTACACGGATTTCACTCGCTATGACGGCAACGCATCAAGCTTTCGCATCGTCACTGGCCTGCAAAACGATATAACTAAAGGCATTAAGCTGACTTATTCAAGCATAGGCGCTATGGTAAAGTATCCATGGTTCTCGGTTAACCAAGAGGCCCAAAAAGGGAAATTTTCATTCTTTCACTCAAATAGAAAGGCTGCCACAGAGGTGATGACTGAGCTAGGCTGCTGCCAAGATGGTCTATTTATAAGGCATCCGCTGTCTTACCTTGCAGAGGCTGCTGACGACATATGCTACAGCCTATTGGACATTGAAGATGCTTATGAAATGAAGATAATCGACAAAGCAACTGTTCTGAACTTTTACAACAGCACCTATGGCGTAAAAGATTCAGATGTGTCCCATGCCCGCTCAAAGCTTATTGGCCAATGGATCGACAAAGTCTGCAATAACTTTTTTGACCAGTACGAGGCTCTAATGAACGGCGGCAACGTTTACATCACAAACAACGTCGACGCAGAAAGTGCAAAAAAATTTGCCAAACAGCACATATACTACGATGAGCGTACCGCACACATGATGATAGGCTCATACCACACCTACGAAGTGTTGCTTAACACCTTTATACCTGCGATTTTAAACAACTTCACAGGTAAATCAGGCCAAAAAGACGATTATACAATCAAGCTTATGGAAAGAGCTTTTTTGCCGACTAATTATAGTAAACTGAGCCTCTACGACCAGGTGATGCTAACGATAGATTACATAACAGGCATGACAGATAATTATATAACAGAAACCGCATCGTATTTTATGGGCGCAGCAGAAACAGGTCGCCGTTGGTGAATTTAGCCTCTAGCATTAATTTAATTATGGTTGACTTAAACCGCATAACCTGCTAAAAATACCCACTTACCTTGCTATGTTTATCTCAAGGCATGGCTAATAATCCACAAGGAGGAACTTTTGAGAGCTTATGAAACCGTATTCGTGCTCAATCCTGAACTAGGCGCCGACGCCCAGCTCGAGCAGGTAGAATTCTACAAGGATCTAATCATTAAAAACGGCGGTGAAATCACCAACGTCGACGCATGGGGCAAAATACACCTTGCGTACAAAATCGAACGCTTCTCTGAAGGCATCTACACTGTTTTACAGTTCAACGCCACAACAGCAATCATTGAAGAATTGGAAAAACGCTACAAATTCAATGAAAAAGTTATGCGTTACATCATTGTACAGCTTGACGAGAAGAAATTCAAAGCTAAACCTCGCAAAGATTCCATAAAACGTGACCGCAGACCCAGAAGGGACGACCAAGGTGGCGATATGACGGAAGAAACAGCAGAAAACGCAGAGAATGGTGAAAACCCTGTGGGCGAAACCGAGCCAGTTTTTGCAGAAGGCACAGAAGAATAAACGGAGGGCGCTATGGCCTCATTCAATAAAGTAGTTCTGCTTGGAAATCTTGTGCGTGACCCCGAATTGCGCTTCACACAGGGAAACGACCTGCCCGTGGCACGTTCAGCTCTTGCGGTGAATCGCAAATACAAAGATAAAGAAGAAGTCATGTTTGTCGATATAGTAATATTTGGCAAATTGGCGGAAACTCTGGAAGCGTACGCAACCAAAGGCACTCCACTGCTAGTGGAAGGCCGATTGTCCCAAAACACTTGGGAACAGGAAGGCCAAAAACGCTCCAAGCATGAAATAATTGTTGATAACTTCCAACTGCTGGGCGCACGCAAAGATCGTGAACCGTCAAGCGGTGGCAGTATGCACAACAGCGGAACGCCATCATCCCCGTCAGACAACGTGGATGAAGACGATATTCCGTTTTAAGCTTAAAAAAACAGGAGAGTATGCACTATGTCTGTGGTAAAAAAACGTTTCCAAAAGAAAAAAATATGCCGTTTTTGTACGGATAAAATCGATATCGACTACAAGGATGCGAAACTTCTTCGCTATTACATCACTGAGCGTGGCAAAATAATGCCCCGCCGCATGACAGGCACTTGCGCAAGCCACCAGCGGCATCTGTCCACGGCGATCAAATCTGCCCGTGTGATCGCCCTTCTGCCATTCAGCATGGGGCAGTAAGCAACAAAACAACAAGTATCTAAAACCCGGCTGTAACAGGCTGGGTTTTTTAAACTCATTGCCTGCGGATAGAATTCACTAAGGATTTGCATAGCCCGCAGGATCACTAACATACAGCAGGATCCATGAGAACAGAAAGCAAAGCATTTTACTTTTTCATAATTTCCCTCATACACACAGCTATTGCTCTATTTTTGATCGGCGGCATGTTGCCCATCGTAGCTCGAGCCACTAGTGGTAGCGCCATAATTACAGCCATAGCCGCTTATATGGTCTTGGGTATAATTTTGCCGCTTTCATATATGTTTCGTTATCATGAAATAAACACACAAAGCTCGCAAAACACGACTGACAAAGCCAGCAGCGCAAACAAAAGCATATCCACTTGGCAAACTACCGCCTGCTGTCCACTGCCACTGACGCTTTTGCTAGTCGGTCTACTTGTTCTCTTCCCCGAAGAGCGGGTCGCCTTTGAGGCTTCATTATCAGGGGCTATACACGATTACTTCGCAGCTTTAATCGCCCAGCTTGAGACACTAAATATGGAGGCTGGCGCATCCATATCTGCCGTCCTTGAACATCGTGACGAAATCGTACACGGCTTTATAAACTACAGCCCGTCCATTATCTACACAACGCTGGCACTTGTTTTTTACTTCACTGAACGCCTTTTTTATCGCCTCAACCCAAGAGCTATCATCCCATTGCCCGACGCCTTTCTTGGATTTTTGATCGTATTTGGTCTATTAACAATACTGCCCGTTGATGGGGTGAAAACCCTTGGATTGAACGGCCTAATATGTACCTGTATGTTGTATTTCCTCCGTGGAATGGATATCACACGTTATTTTTTCGCAACTTGGCGGATGCACCCTGTGGTGCGTGGGCTTATGTACTTTCTGATACTTATCACACAGCCGTTTATAATAGGTGTGGCAATACTTGGCTTCGTAAGCATGTATAAAAATTTCATAAGTGAGGAAAACTCAAATGAAAAAGAGCGGAGATAAACGCAAACTTAATAAGCAAACAGCTCCGCTGGTGGCCATCTCACTCGCTGCGACACTTGCTATAATTAAAGCTATCGCGGGTTTTTTTAGCGGGTCACTCGCTGTGCTGGGCTCTGCGATGGATTCCATGTTTGACGTCTTGGCCTCAAGCATCAACTACCTCATGATACGAAAGGCCGATACACCCCCCGACGAAGACCATAACTTTGGCCACGGCAAATTTGAGTCATACGCATCATTTTTACAGTCAATACTGATCTTCGGCACTGGCGTATTCCTATTTTACGAAGCCTTCATTCGCTTGCGCAACGGTACCGTTCCCACCATAAGCAATATCGTTATAGTCGTTATGCTCATATCAACGGCGGTGAGCCTTTTCATCACAATAATGCTACGCTCTGTGGGTAAGCGGGAAAAATCCATGGCGTTGCGGGCGGACTCTGCGCACTACTCAATGGATATAGCCTCAAACACAGGCGTGCTTATTGCTTTGATTATAGTGAAATTTTTTGGACTTGTATGGATGGACGCAGTGATAGGCATTGCCATCGCAGGTTATATAATGTATATAGCATTAAAAATCCATATTGAAGCCTTGAAAGTAATACTCGATGCCAAGATCCCAGACGAGCAGCTAAATTCCATAAAAGACAAGCTCGCAATCTATGAGCCATACATAAAAAACTACCACAGGCTACGTGCGCGTACCGACGGCAGCAAGGTTTTCGCTGATGTGCATTTGCTTCTTTCAAGCGACCTTACTCTAGCGGAGGCTCACGCCCTTTGTGACTTGATCGAGTCCGAGATGCCTGAAAATATTGACCTCATGATACATCCTGAATCGACAGAGGTTGAAACAGCGGATAGCACATGCTCTCGTTCAAGTATACTCAAGTTTTTAGAAGCCAAGGGACTAAAGCTGTGAACCATAAAAATAAAATAAAGAAATTGGAATGCTAAGTTTAAATAATCTATCTAAAAGTTTTGGCACAAGAGTGCTTTTTGACAGTGTCACATTCACCCTCGGTTTGCGTGATCGAGTCGGTCTCGTGGGGCGCAACGGCCACGGGAAGACCACCCTGCTCAATATAATCGCTGGCACAGAGTTTGCCGACTCTGGCGGCATCATCGTCCCCAAAGGTTACAGAGTTGGTTATCTCACGCAGAAGCTAGAATTCACAGGCAAAACAGTGCGTGAAGAGGCCGTGAATGCTCTACCAGAAGACAAAGAACATTCGCCATATCTCGCAGAAAAGATCCTTTTCGGCCTTGGCTTTAATAATGACATGCTAGATCTGCCCCCAGAGCAGCTTTCTGGAGGCTTTCAGGTAAGGCTAAATCTCGGACGCCTTCTCATAAGTGAACCTCATCTGCTCCTGCTTGATGAACCAACCAACTATCTTGATATTATATCTGTACGCTGGTTGAGATCCTTTCTATTACAGTGGAAAGGTGAGTTGATGTTTGTCACCCACGACAGGTCATTCATGGACAGTGTCGCCACGCACACAGCAGGCGTCCACCGCCAGAAAGTGCGCAAAATGGAAGGCGGAACGGATAAGTATTACGCCCAAATAGCGCAGGATGAAGAAATTCACGAGAAAACCCGCATGAACGACGATTCTAAGCGCAAAGAGATGGAGACCTTCATCCGTCGATTTCGAGCTAAAGCACGCCTTGCCGGAATGGTGCAGTCGAGGGTGAAAACTCTCGCAAAAATGGAGAAGAAAAACCGACTCGAAGCCCTTGATGAGCTTGAGTTTTCATTTAAATATAAAGATGTACCTTCTGAAACCGTCCTGCACGCAGATAAGGTCTCATTCAAGTACAGCGATGGACCAATATTGTTCAAAAACTTATCCTTTTCCCTTAATAAAGGTGACAGGCTTTGCATTATTGGTAAAAACGGCGCAGGCAAGTCCACCCTGCTGAAGGTGCTTGCAGGCACACTCAACCCAACCGAGGGGATAGTGCGAGGCAGAGGCGACACCATTGGCGGATATTTTGGCCAGACGAATGTCAGCCAACTAAGCGACACCTCAACGGTCGAGGAAGAGATAGCAAGGGCTGGAGATTATTCACTGGATAGAACTGTTGTCCGCAATATATGTGCAGCGGTTATGTTTTCAGGCGATGACGCACTTAAAAAGATAGGAGTGCTGTCTGGTGGTGAAAAAAGCCGTGTTATGCTTGGCAAAATCCTCACCAAACCTGTAAGCTACCTGCTACTTGATGAGCCAACTAACCATATTGACATGGACGCCGCCGATTCGTTGCTTGATGCAATCGACAACTTTCCTGGTGCAGTGGCACTTGTGACTCACAACGAATCCTACTTAAACGCACTTGCAAACCGCTTGATCGTCTTTCAGGGCGATGCTCCATTCCTCTTTGACGGCACATACGCCCAATTCCTTGATAAGATAGGTTGGGATGAAGATGCGCCGAGGCGTGACAAAAGCAAATCAAATAAAAAAGAGCTGCGCAAGCAACGGGCCGAAGTAATTGCAGAAAAGGGTCGCATAATGGGACCACTGGCAGATAAAATAACCGTGACCGAATCAGCCATTGAAACTAAAGAAAGCGAGCTGGAAAAACTCCACAAAGAAATGGAGGCAGCAACGATAGGCCAAGATGGCAAAAAGCTAATGGATATAGCGGCGAAAGTACAAGAGAAGCAGGCCGAAATAGACGGACTATATGAAAAGCTGAACAGTGCCACCATTGAACACGACAATAAACAGGCTGAATTTGATCTTAAACAAGCGGAACTAGGGGAAGAATAGCTTTATTAAACCTATAAAGGCTTTTCTTTCTTTAGAAATTTGTATAAGCAGACCTCTAGTTCTTCAATATCAATAGGCTTGACTAGGTGTGCGTCCATTCCAGCCTCAAGGCTTTTTTGGACATCCTCCTGCATTGCGTGGGCAGTCATGGCAATTATAGGAACATTTTTCAGATTGGGAAGGGATGCACGAATAAGCCTTGTCGCTGTCAATCCATCCATTACAGGCATCTGGATGTCCATCAGGATCGCATCATAAGTGCCTACTGAGGCCTTCTGAACAGCCTCCTCTCCGTTTTCCACAACAGTTACGTTAATGCCAAGATTCTCAAGCAGAGATTTAATTATGAGCTGATTTATGGAGTTATCCTCAGCCACGAGAACCGAAGCGTTTATGCTTTTAAAATCTGGGCGGGCTACTTTTTCAGCGATCTTGATGCCTTCGGTATATTTTGGTAGCAACAAAGTGAAATAAAATCTGCTGCCAACGTCTGGTTCGCTTTCCACAAGGATCTTAGACCCCATAAGCTCAACCAAAAGCTTTGAAATAGTGAGACCTAGCCCAGTGCCGCCATATTTTCTCGTTGTTGATATATCCGCTTGAGTAAATGGTTGGAATAGTCTTTCCATTTGCTCTTTTGTTAGGCCTATTCCTGTATCGCTCACAGAGAAGGATATCTCTGAAGCACTGTCGGTGTTGCTTATCATAGTTATATCTATGGTGACAGTTCCAGCAGATGTGAATTTAATTGCGTTGCTTGTCAAGTTTAAGAGCACTTGGGATAGTCGCAGAGGATCTCCCCAATAGATGTCCTGCGCAATATTCCTATTTATAATAAATTTAAGATCCTTCTCCGTAGCTTGGGGCTGAAGTAGTCCTTCGATGGTTGAAAGCACTTCAGAAACTATAAAGTTCGTCTTTTCAAGCTCCATTTTCCCGCTCTCAATTTTTGAAAAATCAAGAATATCATTAATAATTCCAAGTAATAGCAGGGCAGAGGATTGTATCTTAATTAGCAGCTCTTTTTGCTTGGGTCCGTCTTCATTAAGGGCAAGATGGGTCAACCCCAGCACGCCATTCATGGGGGTGCGTATTTCATGACTCATGCGTGCCAGAAAATCACTTTTGCTAAGGTTCGCCGTTTCTGCCTGTTCTTTAGCCGCCTGCAAATCTGCCTCATGGCGTTTTTGCGCACGCATATCTCTTAAATAAGTGAGTATTGACGGCCTTTTATTATATAACATTTGTATGTGGGTCGCTTCCACAAAAACCTTCTCGCCTGAAGTTGACAACATGGCAAGCTCTTCACGCACAACGCCTTTGCGCTCGATCGTATCAACAATCATACCGAAACGCTTTCTTGAAAGCCCGTAGTTATGCCAGTTTGCAGCAAACCCTTCTTCGTTGTCAACCTCCAGCAGGCTTAATGTTCCGCTCGAAACACGCTCAATATTATCTGAGTTCCATACGATATAGCCGTCAAGAGAGGCCTTAAAGACAGCCTGCATAATCTCTTCTAGATCTTTTTTGATAGCAACGTCTTCTTCCAAAAGGTTTGTCTGCATGTGGATCTCTGCAAGATATTCGCTAACATCCTGTAGAAGTTGTGACAACTCTTCAATTTCTTGTATGTGGATGCTGGGCTTTTTAGCACCGAAACGGCCGACCTGTACTGCGCTTAGTTGCTGAGAAAGCCAGCGAAGCGGCTTGGTCAGTATATTGTGCACAAGCAGGCTGTAAATCAAAATAAATATACCTGACGCGACAAATACATATACTGTGAGCTGCTGCGCCTCGGTTGCTGCGTTATACATTTCTTCGAGGGCTTTGTTAATAGCACTTTCCGCACCTCTGCTGACGTCATTGCGCAACAAGAGCAGACCGCTATCAATAATCTCCCATTTTATCTTTGCTTCATTTTGCAAAACGATGACTGCTTGATTATTACCAAGCAGCTTTTCTTCATCTATCTTGAGTTTGATTCTCTCTATTTCTTCAATATTACCATACACCTTACTGGTGGAGTCCTTGAAATTGCTGGATACTTCTATATTGTATTGCGCATCAATAACTTTTGCTTCCATCCTTGCCTCACGGCGCACTGATGGCTCGTCTGACAGATAGCATACCTCTGCCATCCTGCGTAAAGATTCAATATTGACAAGGAATTTCTGATTCTCCAGAAGCTCTGGCAGTCTGGTTGCATAGGTGTCAGCGGCTAAATCCTCAACTATTTGTATTATTGAATACTCTTTTTTACCGACAAGGGCAACAGCAGCGAACAAAGAGAAGTACATAATGCCCAGAAACAGGGTTACGGATATTTTGCGTCGTTTACTCATATGTCAGTAAAATTTAAATTTTTTAGTTGGCTCACAGCGACGAGAGATGCCACTGATAATGATTTACGGTCACTCACAAGTACAAGCATAAGCAGTGTTGCATTTTTTCCTTTCCATATTGTTTGCATAAAACCACCAATTATGAGTAGATTAGCATAGGAAAAACAAAAACTAAAGGACTAAGTTTTACAATTTA
>JAHDVE020011509.1:0-49706 GCA_022606495.2 Halesus radiatus | reverse complement strand
AATAATAAAAAAAATGCTGTTACCTTGATTGTATACTTTGTCATTAAATCTATATTTTGTGATAAAACATGCGTAAAAGGCATTTGCCATTAAATGTAATTGAATATGAAGCTCACCTTTTATTACATGAAACATGTATTTTTAATGTTTTTCTGGTCAGCTTAGGATTTTTAATGTTAAAAACCCTACGCATCTGATAAGACAAAATGTTTATTTCTATCGGTCATTTTATATTATTATCCACTGAAAATTAATGTTGCATATCATCATTAATATTCACAAGGGGAGTGATGTAAATAAACGAAATGTTAATCCCCAAGCTTTGCCACAATTATGGAGTGAAAACGGAAATATATCCAGAGCAATTGGAAAGTTACCAAAATTGAAACATAATCCTCACTGAAATTTCAGTAAGGTTAGAAGGTAATCATCCATATCATTACGGCGTGTGTTCTGAAGTCAGCTACTTCTATATAATTAGCATAGATATAACGTGTTTCGAGTAATTAGTTAGTTACCAATCCGGAAACGATCAGTGGTAATTACATCCAATTACGGCAATATGGAAGAGTTTGATATGCGTAATTAGATAATGAAAAGCTTCATGTTTTAATATCCCTTAATAAGAATAACGCAAATCCATTAAAAAATGTACACAGGGGAGTACATTGCCATATCTTATGATAAAATAAATAAAATACATAAAACCCGAAAAACAGAGTGCATATTTAATATTTCAATAATTTTTTAAAATATTTATTGATCAGAGAACCCTGCAATAAAAAAAATTCTTTAATTGGCATAGTCTGTGCTATAGGCTTTCGCTCAGTGCTGAAGAAGTGCTCTGATTAGTGTACTTTTCCCTACAGGACCCAGTAGCTCTGCAGTATCTCGGGAGGCGAAACTATGGATAACGTTAAGTTAAATCCATTGGTATATACTGTAATCTTCCATAATGCTAATATATAGGTATGGGATTTTCAAATTCCTAGGCACACTCCTGTGTTATGGCTTGATTTTAACAGAATATTTTAATGCTGATGAAAAATATGAGACGATGTACGAATGTAAATGAAGCAATGAAACAAGAAGTGTGTGTGCCCAGGCAGAGACGTGTTGGCGTCCATCATCTCTGCCTGATGGTCAGTTATCTTATAGCAAGTCAAGAACATCCAATAGCGTCCATTTTTTTTTATCGGGACAACCCTAATAATAATAATTTTATAATAACAATAATGTTAATGTATAGCGGCAGGTAAATCGATATAAAATAAACTGTTTCGATATTGAATAGGTACCTATTATCTTGATTTACATGTACCAACATTCAAATACATTGTTTGCGTAAACTTTTCCTGTTTGCCGAATCCACCACGTAAAGCAAATGTTTGTTGTGATGCTTCGTTTAACGCTTAATAACAATTAAAGTAATACAGTTAGTATGTCAATGACTAGAATTCCGGTTTTTTGACCTTCTGTAGAGCGATCGCTGAAATTCCCTTTATCTGATCGATCGTAATAATAACGTTAGCAACCCAAATGCCAAATCAAAATGTTCATTGTTAATTTTTTGTCGTTTGTGTTATTTTGTATGAACGGCAGGTTTTAAAAGTTTTACTTATAGAAAAATGCAAAAACGTACAATTTGCATGAATACCTGCGGTTTCACTGTAGAAATTCTGATATTTAATGTTTACAGGAGTAATATAACAATACAAAAAAAACATTTGTATTCGTATAAAGCATTTACTTTGTGGCTGGCCATAATTATTCTTTAAACGCATACGTTTTTTTTCAACCACTTCAATTTAATATAATAATCTCAACCGGTTTCGGAAGCACCCTTCCCTCGTCAGGAATATATTAAAACAAAACTACGATATAAAATAATTATGGATATACATGAATGTTTTGGTGTTGGAGTGAGAGTCGACCAAAGTGTAAAGGGTAATTAGGGTTTTTTTCTGAAGAACAAAGCGATTCACTGGAAAAATATCTATTACAGGACTATACGATAAATTTACTAGAATTATTATTAAGGGATTTTTTAAGATAATTTAGAAACACTAGAAATTAGAGAAGCCCTAAATAATATTTTTAGTATATTGGATAACCAATTAATACCAGAAATATTATTTAGGGAGTTTCTAAGTTAATTTAGAAGCACTAGAAATTAGAAAATTCTTATATAATATTTCTAGAATATTGAGTAACCAATAAATACCAGAATTATTATTTAGGGATTTCTAAGACAATTTAGAAGCACTAGAAATTATAAAATCCTTAAATAATATTTTTAGTATATTGAATAACCAATAAATACCAGAATTATTATTTAGGGATTTTTTAAGATAATTTAGAAGCACTAGAAATTAGAAAATCCTTAAATAGGGCTTCCTAGTCATAATCTTGGTTTAAATTTGTAAGAGCCAATTGCCGTTTTGATATATTCAAGAATTGATTAAAGTTTTGATTTTATATTGCTGGTGTCATGAGAAAAGGGCTGGGTTTCAAGATATATTCTCAAAGCACTTTTATCGATGCTGATTTTTAAGTTTGGAAGTATTCTGTTGTCAGAGTGGTGTTTCAAGGAATTTTGGTAGTCTAACATAATTAGGCTACGATCACATATATTGTTATAAATATTGCAGGTGGTTCGAGATATGGTTTCCCTATTTGATATAATATGATCCAAAAGAGAGATGCTGGTGTGTGTAATTCTTGTAGGATGTGTATTATTACATATGAAAAAGTTGTATGAAAGTAAAACGTTAGTACATTTTTGGCGTATTATTTTTTTGAAGAACATTTGTATTAAAATTCCAGAAAATTAGTGCATCGTGGTTATTTTTTGTAAGATGGTTTAAAGAGAGACTATAAAATTATTTATGTTAGTGTTAGGTGTCCTGGATATAAATATATATTTAATGGCTTGAAATGTTTATATTGTACCTACATTCATAGAAAAGCGTTTTTCGTTGAACATGATTCAATGACTTTATAGTTAAACATAATGTGAGTATATATAGCCACTCCTCCTCTTCCGGTAGTTCGGGAGGCTAAAGTACCCCGGTAACCATTGATATTGAAAAAATACTCTTCTCTACCTCCCAGCCATGTTTCGGTTACAGCTAAAGTGTGCACCATATCCTAAATTCTTTCGAGTCTTTCTTAAATTTCATTAATTTTATTTCTTGTGCTTCTGGCATTAATGAACATAACTCTCACGCTATTATTTATAGGTATAGTCGTCAATTACATATAGGTATAGTTCCAACGTAATTCACTCTTTAATAATGCGTTCATCCATCATCTTCCAGATTGGGCATTCTGAATTGGTGGCTGTGTGGTTGCTTTAGCTCGTATTGCGGTTGGTGCATGTCGGCTCATCTTTTTTGTTAGGGCAGGCATCAAATTTATATTTGCCTCGATAGTGAACACATGCCACTTCCTTCTTGAAAATCTATTGGGTGTGTCCGAAGCCCAGGCACTGATAACAATGCATCGGTGGTTATTGATCCTCCACTTTAGGACGTTGTTATCCTACATTGACATGATCAGCTTCTATCAAAAACATTTCAGTTCCTTGGAGATACTTCTAAGATGATATTGCAAAGAAGTATATTTGGATGATATTTTTCTTGCCAAATTGATACCTATTTCTTCTGAGAAATCCATACCTATCTCGTTATTTAATTTCCACAGTAAATGCATTAGGTCATCATTAGTAGCTCCCTTAATGAGGCCTCTAATTATGAACAAAGGATTAAAGTTTTTGCCTTCCTCAATATTTATTATACCTTGTAGCCCTTTACGTAATTCTTTTTAAAGTTATTTTTATCTTTCAGGGGAGCTAAATTAAAAATAAATTTATCACTGATAGTTGATTTTCTCACGCGCGCTACACCAATCTCCATCGTGCGAATATCTATGGAACAAATATGGTACACAATTTCATTTGAGTGTGATGTTATTTATTTGATTTCGCGGTACTGTTAAATTAGGCTGCTATAGTGCATTCATACTGTGTGAGTTTCTATGAATATACGAGTATTTTAATCCATAAATAATATTTCTAGAAACATATCGACTTAAATGATATCGTGGCCAAAAAATCAGAATAACACCTTCGTTAATTTGACAACTTAGAGTTACGACTACAGTTTTATTATTTTTTCATTGGTAAGTATAGACAAATAAAAACACGATCGATGTAAAACCGTAAAACGTCAACACCTTCTCATCACAACAGTTGAATTTGAAGCACAATGGATTTTAATAATTTTAACGTGAAAATAAGTAAATGCAAATGATATTGGTTTTCTATGGGGAAGTGCGAGAGTTATAAAATTAATAAACCTTTCCAGTAACTATATTTAACGGTTGATATATTAGAATGTTGACCTCTGGGAAAACCCGACCTCTTTGTGTGCTCGAGAATTCAGAGAACTAAAGCATCGTATATTATATACATTATGTCAGGGGTGCTCGGTGAGCTTCTGTTCCAGGCAAGCAAATTGTGAAATTAACATTGTGTACCAGGTTTAATCCAATTAATGCTGGAATACATTAATTTATGACGTCTTTGTATGTTAAAATTTAACATGTGTATTTTTTAAGTTAAAGAAAACTTTTTAAGATAAGAACTGATCGCTCCTGCATTCCGTAAATGTCAAACTTATAGAACCTCTGAAAAATAGCACCAAGTCCTCCTTATCAATATCGCGTATCAATATTACACTTCCAGAATTACACACGGGTAGAGTTTCACATCGACGAAATTACACACTTTAAAAAAAATACAGGTTTAAATTTTAGCATACTAACGTGTGCGCTAAGTAAAATTCAAATTGGAATAAAAAAATTAAAGTTAGGTTTGATGAAATACTTGGATAATTTACTATTCATATGCGTCAAAATGCTAAACAAGGCAATTCACGATTCATGTGGAGAGAAGGTTTTAGTAATAAAAATAAAATAGTGGTAAATGAGTTCCTCAGGCCGGTTTAGTTTATCAGTACAAGATAAAGGTTTTATAAGGGGTTGGAAAAATACATATATAAGACGTAAGCATAGACAATATATAAATCATCAATATTACATGTTTTGTATACGATTTAAATAGAGGAACGTGTTTATTTTTAGTTTGCGAAATCAAAAATATCATTGCGATTTATAAAACGTCAACTGCCGCCGTTTATTTTTACGTTGGTTTTATATTTACGTGTTGATTTTTGATTTTTGATCTTACTTAAATTTTTTTATCAAACTTAAAATATACTCTTTATATAAAACCACGTACAATGTGACCTTAGAACGGGGTACCCCAGTAAGGTTACATTTTTTTGCGGTTTTTTTGTTAAACTTTAAGAAATAAATAAAATAAAATAAATAAAGTCCCCCACAAAAACCCGCATAGTTCCATATGCGAGGAACCTAACTGCAAATAGTATTTTTTTTTCTAGAATCTCTGAATTATTCATCAAATTATGTCTAATTAAGTGTTGATAATATACTATGTTTTAACATTGGATTTTTGAATCAATGGCATTATAATTAATTCATCTAACCTTTAAATCCCTGTTCAGACTACTACAGATTGGAAGTCATTCTTTATCAATTAATATCATCGACATTCCTCATCTGTCGATAAATTATTGAAGTTCACATTGATAGACGCGATTTACTTAAATGTGATAAGATTAACGTAAGCAATTATTCACGTAAATGTTAAATTTGACAGATCAGATTCGTCTCTAGGTAGTAGGTATAAGTGTCAGAAGTGGTTTCAAACACTGTTCGCGGATTTATTTGCACAACCACGCTCTCATATGAACACGGTATTTATTTTTAAGTGGGTTTTATTTAAGAGTAAATTTTTGATAAAATCCCACACATCAATCGGACTAGTTCCATATGCAGAAAAACATAATTGTAAATAGTATTTATTTTGCTGGAATCGGTGCATTATTCATGAAATTATGACGATCTAACCGTTGAAAACAAACTATGTTCTCAAAACGAAACTTTGAAAATACCCCTTTAGACAGCTTTAGATTGAAAATTATCCTTAATCAATTAATATCGTCGATATTCCTCATCGCTTGACGATTCATCGAAGTTCGCACTGGTAAAAGTAAGAATTTTACGAATTTACGAAAATTTTTGTTGCAATTATTTACGTAAATGCTAAATTTGAAAGATAGGATTTGTCACTAGTAGCTGGTAGGCATCACAGCGTCGGAACTAGTTCCAATTATCGGCTTAAGCGGTCAAATTAGGAAGCTTAAGTTTTAGAAATGATTAAGTACTTATCCCCTAGTGATAAACTGGCCCTTAGTAAGCTAAATCATTCCTTCGCTTAAATAATGGCACTATTAAAACAAAACGTCCCCAATGCTCTCTTAATAAATATGCCAAAACGTTTCTATTTTTTTTTGGCATGTCCAAGGATAAAAAACCCGAATAAAACAAAAAATCAAAAAACAAACGTTATTTTACAGAAAGTTTTATTAAGAAAAATAAGTTAAGAGTTTCTTCAAAATTTATTCAAAAGATGCGTAATCATTAAATGATTACAAAAGAAAAACTCCCCTCATTGGGATTAACAGTGAATATATATAAATATATATATTTTTTTTAGTTTGAAAATGGCCTTAAACGCCAAAATAGCTGTCACAATAATAACAACTAAAAATACTCGCAGAACTTAATAATAACATATTAAATTTGATTTACATTAAATTAAATGGAGTTCTACGAATTAAACACAAAAACAATTAATAATTAACAGTATATTGTTTATCCCGATGATGGGAGTTTTACTTCTGAAACATGTAGATGTTTTTGTTTAAAAAATATTGGTTTAAACAAAGTTATTCTTATTATTTTATTAAAATAATAGTAATCTAATAACAAATCTATGTACATGGAAAGAATAAAAAAATACGCCTTATGGGAAACAGCTGCGGTACCTGTTTCATATAAAACTGAATTTTAGATTGGAGGTCAAAATACCCATCCAAACTGAATGATCTATTTTTTAATTAAAGGTTTAGTAAATATCTAGTACGAATGAGAATTATTTTATTTATTTTTGTTATACCTTATGAAAAATCGGCCAATAAAAGAATACTAGATATTTAGAAAACCTTCAATTAAAAAAAAAATATATGCATTATGCATTCAAATCCGAAAATTTATAAAAAATCTCTACTCTTCGATTCTATACTTATAGGAAATATTACTGATTCCATTCGGATTCCAAATTCTAAGATACCTTTAATTTAATTTAAATTTTATTGTGTATAACAGACTCCGGCCATTTACTATACACATGAACAAAACAATAATGTGTATGAAATTATATGGAATGAAAAGAATTAAAATACATTTCTTGCATGTCTCGTGAAACCTCCAAGGTTTGTCTTGAAAATATCAAGAGAGATGTTATTTAGCAGCACCGTACCCCTCGTCATACCGTGCTGAGCTAACATGTCTGTCCTACCATGTGGTATGCATGTCAAATCGTGGTGCCGCCCCCGACAGTGTTTGTTTGGTACAAACAGCTTATGGCATTCCAGGAGGTATGGATTGTTTATTAAATTATGTATAATTTTATACGCCGTTACTGCAAGGGGGCCCTTGCAGTAACTCCTTCTAGACTGGAGACTTTCAAAGCGCGTCTCAGAGAGTAAATTTTCTCGGTGCATACATTTCGAGTACTCGCCGTGCATTCTCATATATAGATATAATATTATTTTTTCCTAACATTTACATATACTTTTTCTGGTATGGGGCCCATACAGCAGAAGCGTACTAAATTTTGGACCTTATAATGCACTTGAACAACAGAAGTCCTGGCTTCGGGTTTAGTAAACAGTTTGCTAGGTCTTATAACAAACCCTAATAATTTGTAGCACGATGCAGACAACTGCAATATATGGTCTAAAAACGTAAATTTGGAATCAAACACTACCCCAGGGTCCTTGATGGATTTGACGGATGACAATGTATCTTCACCTATTTTATAAATAATTCGAATAGGGTTTTCTGAGCGCGTCATATATAAATATAATTTACTATCGTTAGCCCACGCGGTTATTGCATCCAAGTCCAGTTGTAATTTAATGCAATCTTCACTACTGCAAGTTTTCATTAGGAGTTTTAGATTGTCAGCAAAAAGCAGGTAGGCGACATGTTGGATGCATTCTTGTAGGTTGTGGATTAATATCAAGAATAGTAGAGGCCCTAGATTTGAACCTTGTTGTACTCCAGAGAATGCAGTGAATTCCCGAGACTTAGAACCATTTATGTAAATATATTATTTTCTCTTACTTAAATAGGACACAAAAAATTATGAGAGGATCGTCAAACCCGATGTTGTGCATCTTTTTGAAAAGTATATCAAATAGATTGTTTTTCAAATCATATCAAATTGATCGGTTAGTGGCTGAGTTGGCATCATGTCTAGGTCCCACCCAGGTGTCGAAAGTTTAATTCCTCGGCTCACTTTGTCCTCCACCACGATACAGGCAATATATTCTACTTAATTTGATGGTAGTAGAGTATTTTAAAATATTGTCGGGTTATTCGAAACCTGGGGTGTTACTTTATTTATTTTTTTATTTAAAGTAATGACTGTACAGCATATTTATTGTTTTGCAGATATTGCAAATAATAATATTAGCTTTTAAAATTCCTTATTTCGAACTTTTTCCCTTCCTTCGTTTTTTTTTCGATAAAAAATTATTTAGCACACACTAAAATATAAAAAAAATTAATAAAGATTTCTTTGAGTTGTATAATTTCAGACGTAATTCTCTCCATGTGTAATTCCATCTATGTGTAATTCTGGTAGTAATTGGTACATGAAATTCATGATCGTGTAGTGTGTAATTTAGTTATGTACTAGTTGAAGATACAGCCTCAGCCGTCCGTAGGGATACGTGGTGTCGGGAATCAATTTGAACACAGAAATAAGGTCAGGAATCGCAGCTTAAAGTTTGTCACTTGCATCCCTTAACAACCTTTTTAATTTTAATGTTGAAATGCGTTATTTCTCTAACCCAATTTTGAATTCACACCCCTCTGTTATTGTGTTGAAAATATTGTAATTAAAAAAATATTATTTTGATTTTTTTAAATAAATAACAATTTTGTATGTTCAATTAACTTGTTTCTTGGAAAACACTATTTGGATTTGTGCACTCGAGTTCTATTCCGATTATACTGTATTCATTATTTTGATTGAAATGAAGGTTTTTCGGATCATCATCGAGTTAAACAAACTAATCAATCCGAATATTTTTAATTTTATCCATTTTACACCTAAAGCGAAATGTATATTTTTTGGGAGTTTGAACAAATACTCGAAAATGACAATATCTCCAGCTCCTGAGATTTGATGGCAACATGCTACACTAGCGCCCTCTAGTGACTACATGACTCTGTGCAGAAACGGGTGGGCCGTTTGATAGATTCGCCTATCTTAACAAACGGACTGCAATCTTTGAGACACAGACGTCAGGTGGGTATGCCGTCCTTGTTCTAGCGGTCTTTTAATGTAAGATGCTCTGAGGAACTAGCGTTATTGATCCCTTCGGTACCGGTGCACAGTCGAGAAATACGCAAAACGCGAGTCCAATATTTGTACACGGTTGACAATTGTCATATGAGAACTGATCGCTTCCACAAGTAGTTCTTGTATTCAACAGCTCGGCTGTGGAATGATCTGCCGCCCTCTGTGTTTCCTCCCTCCTGTAACATGTGTCTCATCAAGACCCAGTTTCACTCCTTCCTATATATTAAAAAACCTCCACACAGCATCCCCAAAGATGATATAGTTCTGCAGGGAAATAATTTCCCTCGGGACCTCTTGTGTGGAGTTACTATAAAAAAATATATTAAAAACATAAAAAATACATTTTTACCACCTCAACCGCCATGGTCAATCAGTGATTAAAGAATCTTCGTAGAATCATAGGACACAATGCCAATTTTCTTAACTAATCTATAATGTAATCAAAATCTGGTGACTAAAAAGAGAAGATCATCATGAATTCGATCAATCGAACAAACAAATAATATATAACGTAAAGTCTAGAAGATTACCATTGGAGTACATTGTTTTATGACCAAAGCTAAGCTGTGTGTAGTTTTCAATTTCGGGAATGAATTTCAGGTGAATTGTGTATTGAATATTTGAAACAAACTTTTTATTATCATCTTCCGTTGATTGTTATGACATATATTATAAACCTGCGTACAAATTCCTCATTACATTCTCGGAAAGAAAAATTGCTTTAGAAATGTCTCTTTTAGAAAAAATTCATAAGGTACCACAGATTTTCTATCTTTATGGACTGCGCTGTACTGAAGATTGCTGAATTAGACCAGAATAAAGTGTTTTCAGGATATTTTTAAATGCTTAAAGTCTCACGAATTGGTAGAAAATAATAGAGCTTTTGAAAATGTTTAGTATTTGCTGCTTGCTGCTGTGCGTAGGTGGTTCTCGAATGTTAGATAGGGAATAGATGGTTTGTGCGTGTGCTTTGTAAGGAATGCTGGAAAATAATGTTCTTTAAGAGGTAATGGTTGTCAACAGAGTTATATAGGATTAAGTAAATAGAATTCTATTGAAATCGGTATCTCAGATCTAGATACTCGTTTTTTTGTAGACGTTCAGTATAAACGTTAAATGATGAATTCCAGCTTACAAAACGAAATTTCAATATTGAGCCATTATGATAAAATTCAGTTTTTTTTGACATGTTGATTTGAATTGTCGAGTAACAAGATTAAAACCTAGTTTATGGGTTGTATCATGGATGTAATTTTTATGTGAACGGAACACCATTTTGAGTTTGGTTATATATCAGAGGCCCCTATATCAATTCATGTTTCCGGGTAAGCAAATTTGTTTTTTTGTAATATCGTTTTTATTATAATATTATAGATTTTTCCGTATTGTAAAAAAATGATTGTAGTGGTCTAAGACGTGATCCTTGGGGTATTCCTGGTATATAATGAAAGTGTGGAGAGAATTTGCTTACTGAAAGTTACTTCCTGCAGAAGTTCTGCTCGTGATATACAATTAGATCCTAAAAGATCACACATAATCCCGATTTATGACAACTTTCCCCGAAGAAGTTCGACATTCATTTTGTCGAAGGCTTTGACCAACCCATACGAGTGGAGTTTATTCAAATGTATTCCCGATAGAAATTCATTCAAAGTCAGTATAAGAAACGTGTTTTCTAAATAATATTGTTTAGCTTCAACGAAACTCTTTGTTGTCTGTGATAGAAATAAATTGATACATTTCTTGTTGTAATTTCTAAAAAAAGGTTGGGTATTATTATAAGTAATAGTCTGAGTATCTTCAATTGGTACTTAAAGAAAATACAAAATATTTAGGCTTTCCCCCCGAACGGAAATCATGAAAATTCAAATTAGGATCTTCAATTATCTTGCCCTTGTGACGTATTTCACAAGAATTTAGACTCTTTGACATTTTCATTTCTCAACGATTCGTAAATTGTTGTGTATTTTATGATTATTTCTGTAAAGGCATTTCCCGAATGTCGAGACCGTGATAATGGTACAATTCATACGTTTTACATCTCCCATTTAGAAAAGGGTTTTCCGACGTCACATCTTCTTGAATAAGTTACGGTAGAGGTTCCAAATATCCGGCGGATCACCACTTAAGTGGGCCACTTATGGAAGGAAAAATATTTTATATTATATAATTCTGAGCGGGTTTCCTAGTAAAAGATACACTAGATCCGGCTTTTCAATTATATCGAACACAAACATAAAATAATCTTATCTTTTCAACATAGTGAAATGTTCATAAATAATTAACGAAGAACAAAGCAAAAGCCATACCTATGGTGTTGTAGAAAGATGGGTATAGGAATCACTTATATTATTTACCTGTGTGAAGGAAAGGTATTAAAATGACTCGAGAATTTAATGATTAGTTTATTGAATAACTATACGCATAATTATTTTTAAATCAGAAGCAATGCAGTTGCCATGACACTAAATATAAAGTATTTTTGAAAACGGCGGGCGTTGAGAAATGAATGTAAGGTTTTTGGTTCCGGAAGCCTCGAAAATCCGACAAGAGCGCAAGTTATGCTCGTGCTCAGAAATAATGTACTTTAGATTAGGAGATAGGAATCACCACAGCAATAATAATAAGAATAATATTGTTTTTATTTCAGCTGAATAAAGCGGTGAGTGCAATACTTTGTCTGCCATACAAAATAATATATTTAAAAAAAAATACATGATGTAGAAATAGAATATAAAAAAAGTGAACATATTTATGCTAACATATTTATGCTTATATTTTAACACTTATGCTAACTTAGGGAAATTCTCCACTGGGCGACGGCCTGGACAGGACTGCTTCTGATCTCCAGTAGTGGTGATTCGTCCCGGCTACTCTTTGGAACATTAAAACAGAGAACCCATACACCCTTCCCTCTGCGAACATCTGCGAGGCGCTGAATCGCCGAACAGCGCTCTGTAAACATGGTTTTATTGTACTCGGAGTGTGTTCATGACGCCTTGTGTATATCTTGTCCATAGTTCGCTAGTGTGAAAGCTCATTGATTTTAAGATTGGCTCTTCCGAGACGTATGGGCGGAATGACAACAGGACCAGTATTTGCTTTGAAAATCAGAAGTTACGATTTTTTAGCATTGTACGAGTACATCAGCCCGTGACTAACAACGTATGCTTCGCATATGGCCAGAAGTTTTTTAATTGCTCTTACCGGTGGGGTTAGTATGGCCAAGTCATCTGCATAGCTCATAGTGTTCACACATACTCCAGCAATGTGGCATCCGATTCTTGTTTTCTTTAGAGTTTTACTAAACTCATCCATGTTTACAGTGAACAGCACTGGGGACATTAAGCCTCCTTGTCTAACGCCGCACTTTAATTGAGCTGCTTCTGATAGGCTATCATTCCATCTACTCATGTACCATGTACTCAATATATTAACAATTTTCGGTAGTACTTGTCGTTCGATCAGTTTTATCCACAATTTATTATGACTAAGGCCACTCTCTGATGGTCCGGTAGGGAATCGATATAAACCGGGTGCTGCAAAAATGCAGGCAATGTTTCGCGATATTTTCTCCATCGACTCTCTGATGGGTCTGCAGTGATTTGTAGCGGGGCCGGTAAATTGTCGGTATTGCAGATTTCTGTTATGTTTACCGTTATCGGATCTGTCAAACTCAAGATCAAAAAATGTCGGGGGAATCAAGTGAAACGGGGCTCCGGTATCCTATTTATTCCTTCGAATGAGACAAAAAGGCGGAGGTTTTGGGTCCACCCCTAAAATGAACGTAATATTCATTGTAGGTTATTTGTTGCTTCCAGGAAACTGTCCGAAGATGATGTAAAATTCCCGCAAATGTACCGAATGTCAAAAAAAACATTCCAAGAACTGGTCCAGCGCGTTGCTCGTTGGATATTACAAAAATGAATGCCAATATTAGGGAGTGCGTTAGTGCTGAGGAAAGAGTATTAATAACCCTTTAATGCATATGTCAGTAATTTATAGTTATAAAGGCGTGCATATTTCTCTACCTCCATTATTAGCCAAAAATTCATACCCGCTCCATGTTTGAATTCAAAGGATAAATGACGCGTTAACGATCGAAACGCAGAGTGCATAGATTTACTAGGGGCGTGTTTACCGAGAAGCTACTGAATTGTTGTCCCGCTTGTGGTATAACTGAAGTATGTCGCGCCGCTCCCGCTTCCCCCCCGAGTCGTGAGCTAGAGCCCATTAAAATGTATGGCGCAGTACCCTATCGGTATCACACATGAGGTTTATGTCGATTCCCTACCGGACCGTCAGAGAGTGGCCTAACTCTGTCAAAAGCTTTGCTCAAGTCTAAGAAGCATGCGTACGAGTTTACCGTTGTTTTTCTGGCTTTATAATAATCGATTGTTAGTTTCATACTATATATGGCTGTATTAGTAGAGCATCCAGCTTTGAAGTCCATTTGGGAGTTCTCTATATTGAACTTGTATTCGGTTAAGTCTAAGATGACTTTTTCAAAGATTGTTGCAGTTATTGTGGCAAGAGGTATGGGCTTCTAATTAACGGATGATGTTAGTTTCAATGGGCGGCCTTTGGGGATCGGTATTATTATGGTTTTGGATATTTATTTCGGAATGTGTCAGAGTAGGATCATGGCAGTTAAAAGAGTGGCGAGCAGTATTGTTATGTACCCCTCGCATGCTTTAGGTGTTCTATGACAAGTCCATCGTGACCTGCAGATTTGCCTCCTACCATGTTGCGTATTGCTCGTTGGATCATATCAGGTAAGATGACGATGGACGGTTGTTGTTCTGGTCGATTTGTTAGTGCATCAATCTGTTTTTCCATTATTTGAGGTTGAACTGGTGCGGAGCAAAAAGTATTTCTGAAAACTTCAGCTATATCTTTATTTTCAGATTTTCTATCAATATGTCTCGGTGCGGTATGTTTTGCTTTCAATGGAGTATTTGATTTCTTCCAGAAAGACGAAAAGTTCTTGCATTCAAATCTGTTTGCTATTTTATCTTTTTTATGATGTTCGAATTTTCTTTGACACTTCTTATATTCTTTCATAAAGAGCGATCTACTTTGTTTGCCAGCTTCCATGATAGGACCATCAGTTGGTCGTCCATTCTCCAGGTATTTTATGTGTCCATTTCTCGATGTTTCGTAATGTAAGGAAACCTGCTAATTCCAAGCTTTCTCCCTATATTAAATGCATATATTGCAGAGGTACGTAATACGTGTATAATGTTTTGATATATAGGTCATCGATTTGGGTTGCATTTATAATGGTGTCATCAGTTGCTGAGTCGGTTCCACAAATTATATCAAGTTAACCTATTGCTAATTGAGCATATCTGGAGTAGGACTGCACCTGTGCTTGACTTTTGGGCCGCCATCGGCATGGATCCCCTACTATTGTACAAATAGCGGTATATGTAGGTAGGTAGCCACTTAGTTGTATTACGTGCATAGCTTACATAAAAGTAAAGAAAATTCTATCTTTTTTTTTTTTTTAATAATTTTTTTATTAAATACATTTATTATATAAAAATACAGGTTATAAAATAAGTATTTTTAATTTTTATTTTTATATACAGTTACGCAAAAAAAACATGCAAAATAGTTGTAGTAAATCGATTCAGTAAATTTATTTTTCTATATATAAATTTATGTATATTGTATATATGCATAACAAAAAAATCCCACACAGGCAAGGCCAGTGCGTGGGTATACTTGTGTTAGTTAGTGGCTGTAGAAGAATGAGTTTTTATTGTAATTTGTATTATTTTAATATTTGTTTATAAGCCAGTTTTTACTTAAATGTAATTACTATACAATACTTGCAAATAAGATTGTAATAGAAAATGAGATAAAAAAAAATAAAAAAAATTCTTTCTTATTTTAATATTTTTTGTTGTGAGAAAAAACCATATGAAGATAAGTTAAATAAACAATTTAGTTAAATAAGAAAAATAAGACAACATAAAAAGTAGTATATGCCCGTGCTTCGTCCAAATGTATTTGTATCCGAGTGATTTCGTGGACTTAGCCAACCAGAGAAGCTGCTTGTAAATTGGTGTCAGTTTTTCATTTATAAAAATTTTATCTGTAGATTCTGAATAGTTCATCATCTTGGGGCTGAAGATTCCTTTTTTGTTGTTGTTGAATAACACTGTCCTTTGTTTCTTTCGAGTTCAGTTGGATACTTAAAATTTGTTTAACTGGGTTATTGTAATACTTGACTATTGTTTTGTTGGTTACAAGATCGCTATAGTCTAACGTCTTCATAAGTAGTTCAATAGGAGTTCGCAGATCATCGTTTTTTTGTTGATTAATTCCTTGAACTTCTATTACAGTCTAGCGAATTCTGTTGAATTTGATTTACAGATAGTTTAAGAATTTTAATTTCCATTTGAAGTTCTTCCATTCATCATTTTTTTTATGATAATTCGTTTTTTTTAATCTCGTTTTCAAACTCATCTATTTTATTGGAACAGAATTCAACAATTTTAACTAGATCTTGTATTTCTCATTTAACCTCCATAAATATCTTATAAACGTCATTTTTTAGGAATTTTGTTATTTGCAGGTCTATTTGCACCCCCATCGATTGCACTCTTTGAAAATATCTAATTTTTGATC
The DNA here is from genome assembly GCA_022606495.2 of Halesus radiatus. Taxonomy (NCBI): domain Eukaryota; kingdom Metazoa; phylum Arthropoda; class Insecta; order Trichoptera; family Limnephilidae; genus Halesus; species Halesus radiatus. The sequence goes on along the minus strand of JAHDVE020011509.1, from coordinate 33,484 downwards.
CATAATTGTTTCAGTTTTCGGCGGCATTATATTATTATTTATAATGTTTTATTTACTTACTTTATTATTATTTTATTTTATTTATATTTACTTAATTTTGTTTAAATATTATTATCTGATCTTTATTATTTATTTACTATTATCTACTTATTAATATAATTTATTTTTTTCATGTGTTATTGTTTGCTTATTGAACTTTACGGATTATTATTAAATTGTAAAGCCGCTCATCTCAACACAGGATTGTCGTAGTAAGATGAGTGGCTAATGTTTTTGTTTTCATAATTAAATTTAAGAATAAATAAATGTTTAAATTGTTTAATTATTTTTATTCTTTATTTATGTACTGGGTGACATCTATCAACAAGACCTTATCTCTAGATGGCAGTGATCAGTGAGCGATTGCTTAAAGTTCTTGTGTTGATAGATAGATGAGGTATTTATATACGCTAGACTTTATTATTTATTATGTTTTATTAATATTTTTAATATTTTTTAAATCTTTGTTGAACTAATCATGGAATGTCTTGTCCAGTAGAAAAATGTTGTTTATTGTGTAATTGAGAATGGAATACAGTTAATATAACATGAGAGCCACTTGAGAACTATTCTGGGATTTATCCACACTGAGGTTTACTGTTGTATGTCACTTATAAATTGGTAAAAATTCAAAAAAACATCGGAGGTAATTTTGAAATTTGTATACTGCACTGCGAGTAGGTAGTTAATTTCTTCATATTCTTTATATAGTTGGAGGTCATCTCTAGATATGTTGTGCAAAGTGTTTTTTTTTTAGGTGTGGAATGAGTGAGCATGGGTCTTGAAATCTATTTCACCCCGTCCCATAGGAGGAAAGAAATACAAAAAATTGAAAAGTTGTTTCAAAGCTGAGCCGTGAACATAAAAAAAGGCTTTAAAGTGACCGGTCATCGTGCGATAAATGTCAACCCTGTACGGGTCAGTGATAATAATATTACAGCTGTTTCAATCCAATTCCCATCGGGTTCTACAACCCTTTTCGTTGAGCTTTTTTCGCTTAGCGTATAATAATGTTTTTTATGTAAGTAAGTAATGTATGTACCATGTCTTTAAATTGTATTTATAAGAAAACTACTGTCGCAACCCATGAATTATTATTCTACATTTAAAATTAATGCTCCGATTTCTACAAACTTAGCACTCTTATTTAATTTTAATTACTCGTGTTTTCTATCTTTGAGTTACAAATTTCGCGCTAGAGTTTACCATTTGATAGCTTTAAAAGAATTCAAATCAGCAGATTTTTTGCTTCATTATTAAGAGTAACGGCATCATGCTCAGTTGGACAAAATAAAAGTATAAGTATTCCAGACCATTTATCAGAAAGTTTTCAAAGAAGTTTAAAACTTTTTAAATATTACCACTTCTTTGATTTTCTTAAATCATCACTAAACTTAGCAAACAATTCTGTTCTTAAAATTAGAGTGAAAGGTATAATGATATTTTTCTTTACTTATTTCTTAGATGTTTGTTTGATCTTGCAAAAGTGTGTAAAAAAAATAATTGGAATTCTTATACATCAATTAGTTAAGTAATCTAAATATCGGCCTTCAAATTCATGAACATGATTTTTGAATAAATAACTAGGTAATCTCGAGTATGTACGATATTGAACCGTACGTACAATACTGAAATAATCTATCGTACTCTCAGAATCTAAATCATTATTGGCAAATTCTGTTTTGTTTACAAATCGCTCGTCTAATTTTCCTCGGCAACGAAGTTTTTGAGAATTAATTGCTCCTCGATTCAAATTAAATTCGAGAAAGAGTAACTTTTAAACACAATGAGTACTTTAACTCGATGATATTCTGAATTATTTAATTTCCCGATATAATTACGTTGTGTAAAGAGATCTTATGATTAGATTAATATTTGAGATAGACGCTCTAGTACCTACAATTATATCACGAAACACCGATTTTCACCACGTTTATTGGATGTCGTAAGGACATTTTTCTTTGTGTACCTACTATTATGTGGATCTTAGAACAGAGATTGGTTTGCTCGTTAAGTTACATGTTGTTGTATTCATGGATTTCCTACTACGTCACGTAGGTGGTTTAAACACTAAACAATATTAACAAAATAGTAAAAACGCAAATAATTCTATTTTTGAAATTGCTTTCTTGTCAACTTGAAATTTATTAAATTTTAATATTATGTGTCCAGATAATTATATGTAAATGAGATTGTATTGCAAATAACCGAAAGGGAAAGTTTAGTAATATCCGGTTGTACTTCATCACATTCATTGAGCATTCTTGCCATTTCCTGTTTGATATTGCAAATAAATAACTAGTAAAAAATCTAACTCGAAAATGTAAGTTCATAATTGTGTTAGTAATACATTCACATAATTACCAGTATTTCTTCGAGAAGTATTGCCTCATAGTTAAATATATATGTAGAATTATGTTTATACTTTTAAAAAATATATAATATTAATCAAATTAAGTAATTTTGTTACTAAGTTCTCCAAGTATTTTAGTTTTTATTACTGTGATAACTGTTTTGGCGTTCAAGGCCATTTTCAAACTAACATTATTAAATTTGATTTATATTAAATTTAAAAAAAAATAATTACGGGGTTCTACGAATTAAACAGAAAAACAATTAATAAGTTTGTACTATTGATGAAAAATAGTAATTAGGTTAAAGACACATTTTATGTAAATGACACCGGAGGGTTAAGTTCAAGATGTTATTGAATTAAATAAAACGAGGATTTAGTTAATTTTACAAGTTTCAGATTTGGTTGACAAGTGGGCTTTTTAAATAAAATTATCGAGTCTTATGAGAAGCGTTTTCTAAAACAGCTTTTTGAAACTGTACTAATTTGAATTACTGCAGAAATACCAAAGTAAAATTGAAAGCGAAGATCTGATTATGAGACAATCAGTAATACGTATCCCGAGGTCTTTCGGGAAACTCAAATTCAATATATTGTTTCCAGAATTAGGATGAAATTTACAACCCTCAAAATTAGGAACCATTAATAACTAACGTTGATTGAAGAACACGATAAATAAAATAATCGGGTTTTAATTTAATTATAATGTTGTTCAGAAATTTTTTAGTAGTATGGGAGGGATGGTGAAGTATTATAGAGTGGTTGGAAATTACGTGGCTATGCAAATCTAACCAAGAATCATAAGTAAAGCTATCTTAAGAAACATTAGATTCTAATGTCCCCTCACCACGTGTAATTCTGGAAGAAACTTCACTTTAGAATGAAGATAGCGCGCAATTGTATTAGACACGTATTATTAATTTTCTATATATGCAAAATAAAACATACGATTTAAAAAATATCCTCCTACGTTGGGTTTAGAACAAACGATCTCTACAGATATTAAAAAAATAATTAATAATTTAAAGCTCTATTTTTCTTGAGAGCTCTGCTTTCGGGGAATACAAATTTAATCAACTTTACATTGAATGGGAAAAGCGAGGAGAACCATGGCTATTAAAATAAGGAACCACGGAAGCAGAAAACGAAGTAGGCTTTTTCAATAATACAATTTTATCAATTAAGTAAAATCTTTTAAGAGGAACGGCTGCGCGGCTTGTTTCATACAAAATTTAATTTTGGATTTGAGGCCAAAATACTCACATAAATATAATAAATTTTTTTTCATCAAAAAGTATAGTAAATATCGAGTACGGATTAGAAGTAATTTATTTATTTCTGTTTTACATTATGAAATATAGGCCATTAAAGGAATTGATTTTTCCTGATTTAAGAGGCACCCTTAACAATTATTTGGGGACTAACAAATTTAAAATATCGACCCGAAAAAAACCTTCTTTTTTTAAATGTTTTCTTTCTATATTTATATTTACGTAATTATATATTCATAGCAAATATGATAATTTTAAAAAATATACTCGTATATATGATAAACCCGCAAATAATTTTCTAAGTTGCCTATAAAATGATGAAAATAATTTTTTTTTTCAATTCCCATACTTCATAATTTAAAACAAAAATAAATAAAATACTTTTAATGCGTAGTAGATATTAATAAAACATTAATTTAAAAAATGTATCATTCAGCTTAGATGGGTTTTTTGGCCTCAAATCCAAAATTTAGTTTTGTATGAAACAGGTAACGCAGCCGTTCATCTTAAATATAATTAATTATTGCAAGCTTTGGATAAAGTTAACAATGCATGTGAATGAAAACAATTACATTGTTCGGTGGCCTTAATGTTAAAAGCACTAAAGCCGCAATAGGAAAAGGGCCAAATAGGAAAACACTGCCATTGGTCTAAAAATATACAGTTCCGGGCTGCGGCCTGTAACGTGGCCTTCGTGCCGATTTCGAGTATCCCGATATGATAGAGCTCCAGAAAAATAAAGAATAAATTACAACGTATCTCAATATTGACGCTGCCTTCTTGTTTGTCTTCGAAACTGGTTATATTTCTCCATTTTTTATTGTTATTCTGTTTAATTTGTAAAACTACAAGAACAATTTTTTTTTTTATAATAAAAAATTATAATAATAAATTATAATTAATTCATTGAAATTTTAATACTAGACTTAAGGAGCACCTAAGGTACTAAAGTATTAATATTTATTCCGAATTTGCTAAACACATTTTGGAAACATAAATAATAATTTTTTTGACACAAATAAAGGTTTAAAATGTTCACATATGAATACAACTGGTTTACAGTTAGAATTTTGAATAATTTGGAAACGTGTTAATAGTCAATGAAATATTATTAATAATCAAATATATTTTTATAAATTGTCATCTCTTAAATTTATTTTCATATTTAGAATATTATTAATATAAATTTTAATAATTACCAATATTATTATTTATTTTGGCTCTATGTTTTCTCAAATTTTATGTATTTGTATGTTAAAAAAAAAAATGGTATATATGGTATGGTATATGGTATGGTATAATGGTAAATATTTTTTTTTTAAATTTTCTATTTTAAATTTATTATTGAATATTTTATAAGATTTTTTATTTTTTTAATATCTTTTACATTTTCAAATAATGAGTTTAATTTTCAACATGTAAATTTTTGTTTATATTTGTAATTTGTCTATTCTTACATTATTATTTGCTATGTTTATCATTTGCCATTATTTTTTAGTATACTGTGTGTTCTGATGAGGAAAGCATCGGTTTAGAAACATGTTGATATTTATATATTTAACAGCGGTGTAAACAAAATACTACATAAAAATTTTATCCACCAATTATTAATTTTGATAGATAATTTAATTTTCTAAAATATTAATATAACAGTTTTATTAAATTTGACTTAATAAATATTTTTTTAAATAACTGTTTTTTATTATTAATAAATTTATTGTTATATACATTGATTTTATAAACATACAGAGGTTATAAAAAAAACTATTATAAAAGATTTTAATAATCAGTTTTGGAAAAATGAAATTTGAAAAATGTTAAAAAAAAGAAAATAATAAAACAAATGACATTTATTTTAATGTTAAAATATATATTTTTAATATTTATACATTTATATGAATTGTACATATAAAACAGAAAATCGCACATTGGCAAGGCCAGTGCGTGAAATCATATTAAACTGCATATTTCACAATGATTTTTTTTACGCCAAAACATCTGACAAAAAACAAATATTTCGCACTCCCGCTAAAAACGTATCACAACTTTGAAAAATTGTTACATTCAGGCAATGGAATTTGAAGTCTTTTTACACACAATTGTTTTTTTGTTTGAATTCTGTTAAACTGTCATAGTACGCAGTTATTAGAGCTCCAAATACTAGATAACATTATTATTCTTAATTTCAAATTGTAAAACATACGAAGATCTTGATTAAGTCTCCGTATGATGCGATACTTCATTTGAAAATAATAAAGAAAGAAGATTCACGTGGATATAAAAGATAATACTTTTAAGAGATTTTATACCTAGTCTTTACTCATTAATTGTTAAAAAGTTACTTATACTCTTAGTACTACTAGTCCGCATAGTTATTCAAACATTAATCTAGGTTGATGAGCTTTCGTTTTCGCTTTAGGGTCGGACTGTGACTACTTAGATTTTTTCCGCGTCCGAACTTACTACTTGGTAAAATTATCACATAGAAGGTTCCGGAGAGCCTTTTGGAAGGCTTTAGCGAATCAATGTTCAGGACTACCCTTAAGCACTTAAGATTCCGTCTGTTTCCCCCATTTTTGTCGACTCTACTTGGTAATCAAAGTACTTTTCGGGTCTTACTTCCGAGAAGTTGCAGAGTGCCTCTTAAATAATCCCCATCGTTGCTAGAAATTGCTGCAGATTAGAAACCAAATCCAGGATTAAGTAGGTAGTTACCTATTAAAAAAAACTTATACGAAGAAAATCTACAACAAGGAATACATTTACTAACTAGAAATCACGCCGTTTCCCAGCAGGGGAAGGCGCAATGGACAGACTCCCAAACAACTCGATCTTGGCATACAATTCTTGCTTCATTCACATTCAAACATCGTCTCATATATTCTCTTCTATTATTCCGACTTCTGACATGGCCCGACTCAAGTATTTGATTCCCTTGCTCGTGCCATGTCTTCCTTCGGGCGTCCCCGGCTTCTTCCATTCACATTCGCGTCATATATTCGTCATACTCTGCTTTCTTCGTTAATTCGCTCTACATGCCCAAACCATCTTACATTTACGACATTTATAGCGCACCACCTCATTTATGAAATATGTACACATTATAACGTGATTACAATATAAGAGCGCCATGTGCCTGGATCGAGTGCAACTATCATATCCCTGATTTCAGGTAGACTGATAGAAATAAGGACGGGAAAAAGACGAGAAACGGGAAGGTCCTTAAGTAGGTACCTACGTATTTATTCAAATCAGGAGGCCTGTTCTGGTTATTTTTAAGGAAAAATCATGATCATTTTCTTAAGGGTGTAAGAGTTCTTACAGCGGTTCCGGATCTCTCGGATGATAGTTGTCATTCAGCAAATGACGAATTATTTGTGGCATAATAATGCTATTTAATAAACGGACTAACGAAATCGCGATGTTTCTAATGTATCAATGCCAAAAGCCCGAAATGTCAGGTAAAAGTGATTTAATTTCAAAAAATTATAATATCCTAGCCGTGCAACGTAAGTAATAATAATTTATAATATACTACACGTCTTATTTTTTTTGTGTTGAACCTCTTCTGTGATAATTAAACTCAAAGTCTTTTAAAAATGTATTGTCAACGGAATCGCAGTTAAGCAAAACATCTTTAAGCCTAAGGAAAAGGATAAGGAATTTTCCTTAAAAATAACAAAAATTGACCTCCTGGAGTCCAATTCCCGTTCTTTTGAAGGAATGTTTTTTATCTTCTGCCTTAGAAATAAAGACTTCTTGAATAACTATGGAATTTCGGAGAGACATAGCAAAAACATTCTAAACAGATAGTTAAGAGAGTAAAAAACACAGTTCACAAACTGTTCACTAAACACAGCTATAGCCATTTGAATCAACATTTTGTTTCTGAACTCTCAACATGCCCCCGTAGCACAAACAATCGATAAAGGTTTTATCAATAATGTCAGAAACTTGTCATCATTCTCGAGCATGACTGCAGATCGTCAACAAACAAACAGTTCTCGTCGACTAAATAGGATTAATTTAGTCGACGCAAACCATTGTTTGTTCAATGGCGACCGAAGCAGCTCTCGGGAACGATGAGAAGTTACTGAAATTGAAGATAAAATCTTCATCGTCGTATCTGTGCAAGGATCGGCGACATTGAGAGAATTTACCACTCTGGAATATATACGACGTAAATTTCGAGTATGTATGTATGTTTGTTTGTATGTTTCATTATTATGCATTTGTAGGGGCAGGGGTGGGGTAGGAGTTGGGAAACCAAATTTTTATAAACCCATTTAATATCCAATCATTATTTTTACTATTATTTCTGAACGTAGTTAGTTTTCATAATAAAATATTAATTTATTTTTAATACTTTACAATCTTTCTACGTTTAAATTAAACGCAGCTTACTAGAATTCTCAATCTCAAAACTTTACTCCAAACCATTTGCAACCCCGAGGAATGCCGGGTACACGTTCAATTATAATTTGTATTATTGTGGTGATGCATTTTATGGAGACCAATTATGTTGGCAAATATTTCATTTAAATAAATACAAACATAATATTGTATAAGAGTGTCAGCGAAACTGTCTTAAAATTCCGCACACATGAAAGGGAGACTTCAAAGGCATCTAGATTTATTTCTTATTCCATTCAAATCTGCGGTAAAACCCTTTCTCTTCCTCAACAAAGCACTTCTAAAATCTAAAGACAAATAATGATTTATGTGTGGGGTCTTTTGTTTTACTATCTTAAATTGAGAACCCTCGGAATTGAGAGCCAGGAGAATAATGAATGAAGGATATTATCAAAGATGAATTAGCAGGGTAAAAGATCCATTAAGTAAAGCTGTAGAGGTAAACACAATTCCCATTTAGTCGAGAGTTTTATATAACTTCCTACTAACGTTTTAAAAACTATGTATGATGATATAATGTTATGGTTTTAACCTGATTTAATGTACGGTCTTTATGTATTTATGAACACCTCTGAGAGCATTTATATGGAACAAAATTATGTATTTTCGTAATAGAAGAATGAAATAAAGCAGACGCCACATAGTATCGTGTTGGGAAAATGAATATACCTACAGGTTTTTACGGGAAAAAAGGTGGGTATTTCATACAATTTTACAGCATTGTTCACAAAATAGGTACTAAAAATCTTTTTTCAATGAAACGGAATTACATTACAGAGGCGGTATAAATATTTCTATATAATCGGTGTACAAAAAAAAAACTTTTGACTTTGCATGGATTATTTTTGCTTCTGAGATGAAATCTGTAATAAGGGTTCATCACATCACCCATCCTCTCTTTGACCCTTTCATTACATTTCATCAGGCTCTGGTACAAAGTATCATCAATAATGCGAATGAAAATGGAGCTACCAGCATTATTTGTAAATAAATACTCGTAACGTTTTCTAATAAAAAGAAACCAGAGACATTAAAGTGGAGTATACGGTCCTTATCAAGAAATGGGAATCACCAAAAGGGTAGGCCACTATGTCCACATTTTTTTTATGAATATAATCTCGTATTGGAACTAAAAAGCATACATTTTTGAAAACCCTTTTAATGTTTTTTACATTTTCGTCTTTGTGAAATGATTCTTGGTTTTCTTATTTTGGTTATTTAAGTAATGATACTCGTAAGGAAGTTACCAGTATGTGCTGAATACAAATTCGTAATGATGGACAAGTTTTTGTTTTAATATTAATTGTCGCTTGAATGTAAGTAAACATAGGTCAATTAAAACATTTCCTTATATCTTATATAATATGTGTACTCTACATACATATAACCACATGTTGAATATATGATAATCAAAGATTTAAGCTATAAATTACCGTAAATCGAAAATGACGCTCTGCCACCCTAAAACAAACACCCTTTTATAAACATTTCCATGATTATATTATATATATCTACTTCTATCTATTGAACCGGCTACTAATATTTACTCTTTGGAAAGCTGTTAAATACCTGAAGCACGGCGACACTAGTGACATCTAGCCATACACATACTCGTCAGATCTTCTATTTAAAGAATTCAAAGTCAGAAAAGTGCAAACATCATTTCTTCCAATTCCAAAATGCAATAAAACAATGGGACAATTTAATTATAAATATCTTGGAGTTAAATTTTTTAATTCATTACCAGAAAAAATTAGGAACATTAATAATGATTTAAAAAATTTTAAAACACAACTTAAAAAACACACTGAAAATATACACTAAATAATGTAACATAGAAATAAACAAAGAACAAAAAAATAACACACCCCCATACACACAACCTCAGCTTCATTATAGGGGTACATCTTATATAAATATTGAACTTTTGAAAAATATTGTAACCTTGTTTAATTATTAATTATATATCTTTTTTTGAATAAATTAAATTTAAAAAAAAAAAAATCTACATTTCCTATATAGTCGCCGGTTTTCTCCAACAGATAATCTTCACTTCCTGTTGTTCCGCTAAATCCGATTATATCACTTTTCTCCATATTCAATTCATATCTATTGTTTTCTCATGTTTTTATTTACATTACGTAAATGTAATCACTAGCTTTTATTACCGTTATACAAATGAATTAACTCCTGTTAACCATTGGCTAGTCGTTTCACTATTCCAAATACCTAAAATGGTTTCAAATTTATGTTTGTTAAATAGGTATAATAAAATAATTGTAATGAATAAAATTTTATTATTTACCTAATTCAGTCGACTAAGGTAGGTGAGACAATGATACTGCCAGTACGAAGTAATAGTTTCCACGTTGGCTTATAGACGTACCTGTTAAATGAACCAAGCCCTTTCAACTCACGTTTAAACGGATCTAAATATTTATTTCTCAATAAACAGGTAACTCCAATATTATTGAATTTTGCAAAGGGTAAAAGCACGGATAAAGTATATTACTTTATCTGTGTCGAAAAAAGTTTTTGTGGAGAATAAGAGCATCATCTAGTTTCTACCGAATTTTTAAATTTCTAAAGCTAGGATTGCAGCATGAGAATTCCACATTTCATGCCCAAACCGCGAAACTTCATGTTTTTCTAACTATGCAATGAGCATTGAGCAAATGTTTTTTTGTTAATTTCTCGAAAAAAAATTGTGATATTCTCGCTTTAATGCTCGCGTATACACACATTTTATAAGGTCGTCTTTGCATAAAGCCGATAGATTAGGGCAGAGGTTCCCGAACTGGATTCGCATAGGGGTTGCCAGGGTTCCGTGATGTTTTCCTAGAATCGTAAACCGACATACCCTTTTTGAACTGCATGATTAAATAAATGCGTATCAAGTTGATATATTCGGAAACTGAACGAAGTTTCCAAAGGGAAATCTCTGTAGGCAAAAGAAACAACCACCTTCAAAGTGATAGACAAACTAGGACGTAGAAAAAATAGCTTTTTATAGTTTCACCTGACATATATATTTTATTCCTCCCGTGCATCTTATACATAAAAAAAAACTTTTTAGTTTGAGATGGAATTTTTTCAGCTTGTGTTAAAAAAAATACCAAGTTATTTGCCAAATAATTATTTTCGGAAATTGAATTTTCGAATGATAAAAACTAACCTAATTTTTAAGTTAATTTATTTAAGTTTTTAATACTGCAGTATTGGGTGAGTAGTGCCCTGTCTGCCATATCACATGAAATATATACAATATAAATAGAGAAACGAATATAATAAAATAAATAAATAAATAATAATAATAATAATAAAAAAAAAAAAGGTTAAGTAATAATATAAAAACCATATGAGAAGAAATTTAAAAAAAAAATTAAAAAATAACAATTACAAAAAGAAAATTACATCAAAATAAAATGAAAAACTCAGTAGATAATAATAATAACAGAATAAATAAAATAAAATTTAAAAATGATTTAAATTCAATGTATTTTTTTTCATTTAATTTATAATTTTAAAACACTTTTTTTACGAAAATGTAAAAAATTAAAACAACCTACGGTACGGACTTTCTTCGTTTTATATTTTTATATTTAGGGTTACACAAAAAGATGTGTTTAAAATCTAGTAAAATTTTTGAGATGATGCTGAGGTTCCGCCAACACCCAAGGGGCCTCTAAGGTGCCGTGGTCGAAAAAAATCAGGAATTCCTTGGATAGGATAGGCATAAAGACTCTCTGCAAATCAATCACACTTATACACAGTGCATTTTAAAATTTACGATCACATTGCAGACTTTTAATAATAGGGTGACAACCTTTCTTAGGTATAATGATATAATTGACGATTCTGCAACAATGGTAATAATGTAATTAATTAAAAACAGTAAATTTGAATAAAAACGTACATTGGTAAAACGTTGTTCTACGTTTTTTTTATAGAATTCGTGTAGATAATGATATTAGATACCGTTAAAACCTTACATTTATAAGCGCTTAAATACGGACTCGCTTTTCCTTCTCCCTTCCCGGATGAAGTGATTGTCAAAGAAGAATAATCTTATGGATTAAGGGTAAATAGTTTTCATCGAACAAGCATGTATTCGTATGCGTGGGTATTTCTCACAAATTCGTGGTGAAATGGTCGTTTGAAAGAGCTTGTAGGTATTTTTTTTAATTTCATTTCAACCGGAAACGAAAAGGAACTGAAAAATAAATGGAGGACCGTAAGTTAAAGAAATTGCGAAGAACAAAGGACGGAGCATGTTTCATTTCCCAACATATGAAATCGTTAGGTTAGAGTGAAAAGGTTCTAAAAAACTGAATGAAAAACTTTCTGTATAGTTTGTTATTACGAATGGTTGTTAATTTTTTGTGGGTTAAGTAACTAAAACACATAATATTTTTTTTGCTGTACCTAAAGTGACAGTTAGAACTATTTTACTGCCAAACATTAACTTTACTGTCAGTTCAAAAAGGTTCTAAAATGTTCTCTTTAAAATTAAGGGTTATTTTACATAAACCTTTCAGTACTTTATAATTGGGGCTCAATTATAAAACACCATATTACGAATTTGATTATTGAACTGATTACTATTGCTAAACTATCTAAATCACCTAATAAAAATTGCATTACTGGATTGGGTTGCATTGTTTCTCGTACCACATGAATAATAAAAGATAGTTAATAATTGAAGAAAAATAATCTTGCCAAACCTATTATATGATGAAATATAAAATAAAACATAGGAAAAAAGCGTTTAAATTATATAATAGGTAAAACAAATTTGTGTTCCAACATAAAACAGTTATTTGCAATTTAAATTTAAGCGCATCAAAACACAAAAAATTCCAAGGACTCTCAAATGATTGTAAAAGTTGCCTCTAAAGCTATGAAAAACTCTATTTTTTTAATGGCGTATATTTTATACTTTAAAACAAAAAAATAACAAAACAGCTGCAAAAAGATATTTGCGACACCCTTTGATTTAAAAAGGATTGTTCATTTTCGTGTGGTATTTTGGCCACAAATCCAAAATTACTCTTTCATGAAGTCTGTCACAATTTTCGGTTTTTATTATTTTACAATCGTAGGATGTTGAACCCTTATCAACTCAAGTTAGTATAAAATTTAGGCTCAATTAGTAGAACCTTATTATTTAAAATATATATATCGGTTTACAGACATCAGATGGCGCTGAATGTTTTTTCAAGTATGGTATAATCGAAAATAAACTCCGAAGCGAGAAATTATCAATTTTATCAAAAACAACAGTTAGAACCATTTTACTCTCACTTAACGAAATAGCAACGTTCCCAACATCCCTGGAAATCACAATAAGAAATCGTTCTGTCCCAACGCAATGTTTTAATAAATCTAAAACCCGACTTGGAAAATCAGAACGCAATTATTTTATGGTTATAGGTAAAATCTAAGTACCACGGATGCCATAGTAAATTTTACAAGCATATCCATAAAAAAATATTCATGACCGAAAATAAATGTTTGGGTTTATTCATAGACCTCCAAAAAGCATTCGATACAATAGATCATAAAATCATATTATATAAGCTTAAAAATATGAATAGCTGAAACAACAATGAACCTATTAACGACATATATAACGGGGTGAGAACAATAAGTACAGATAAGCAAACAAAATAATGAACAATAAATGAATTAAAAAAATCTTTGTAACCACCACTTTATTAAAATATACATATCAACATGTTTCGAAAGCGATACTTTTCTCATCAGGAATATACAGAACAAAGTATTTTTTTAATCATTTATTAATAATGACGCCACAAAGTGAATACCAATATTTTGAAGAATTTATAAAAGAATAAATAATTGCTCTTAAAGTATGGCGTTCCCTAAGGAAGTACATTGGTACCTATTCTATTATTATCTATTTAAATGCTATCAATAACCTTCTAATTAAAGGAAACATGTGTTTTGCTTTTGGTATCCTAATATTAGAAGAAAACTGGACGGAAACATCTTATGTGGCTGAAAAAGGGCTTAATATATTTCAAAAGTGATTAAAAATAAATTCGCTTACTGTTAATGTAAGAGAAAACACATATTTACCGTTTTCAATGGACTCAAATAGCCAACCAGGTAAGTCAATAGATCTAAAATAATATTGAATTTCACTGCCCCATTATACAAATATCACGAAGCATAAAAAATTTCGGAAGAGTATTTGAAGAAAATCTTATATAGGACATACACATTAAAGGTATTGGGGTAAAGCTCATAAGTCTTAAACATTTCTTCAAAAATCTAAGAAGTTTTATAAATAAAAAGTATATAATGAATGTTTACTATGAATTAAATCATTCTCGAAATGAATCTCAAAATTCTTTCAGTAAGAGCAATTCTGTAATACAAAATAATATTTCAGTACATTAATACCATTATATATTTAAATAAGTTGGAGCACATTTATAAAACTCGTTTTAGGTTAATGAAAGAATTAATCGTACCTAGCTATCAGTGGCGTGCGGTCCATGAAAGCTAGAAAGCTATGCGGAATTATAACAAAAATTAAGAACCGTAATAAGAAATTAGAGAAAAATTAAAAAGAGACAAATTTCTAATGAAAATGTATATTTTCCATAAAATTAGTAAGGAACTTGCATGCTTATTTATTTAGTTGGCCAAACGATCAGCGAAACATGATAATAAAAAGTTATTTTATAATATTAATTGCACAATTCATACCCAAACCTGAAAAATTACACATAGCCTACCTTTCGCCATAAAGCAATGGACGCAATAAATATGGAAAAAGAACGCTAGACTACCTAATTGCTTAAATATGTTACCTACAGAAATTAATAAAATGGACACATATAAAAGCGAATATGTTAAAGACTTGCTGAAATAAATACATAGTTTGTATAACACTATCTTTAACACAAACTATTTCTATCCACACAAATTATGTTATATCTTTTTGGGCTGTATCTTTTATATACATGTGGTATGTGGTTATATTTTTAATAAAAATCTCAGACCTAGATCTTGGTTGATACTCTAAAAGTTTAATTTTGTTATCTGTATGTCTTATATATTTATTATTATTATTTTATGAAATGTTTTCGTGCATATATATATATATATGTAGAAATATATGTGTATGTGGTATATGTATGTATTTTATGTTACATACATATTTTATTATATCTTCACACTATAAATTAACTAAAATACTATTTTTTTAATCATTAAAGATAATATTAACAACTCCCAAATCGAAACACGAAACCGAAAAGACACAGAAAAAAATGACAGTAGCAAGAGAGTTGAGAGTTGTTAATATTATTTCAATGATTAAAAATACACCACCATGAGGTTTATAAGCTTCAATATGTTTTCTAAAAAAAAAAGAACTAATCTAATAAGTTTATTCAATAAAAAGCATCCTTTGACAAAACTACTGAAAAGTAGTTCGTAAGGATTTTTATTCCTCTTTTTTTCTATTTTTGTTTTTATGTTACTTTTTTGTTACTATGATGTTAAAAAAAAGAAAGATAGGATTATAAGATCTGCATAATCGTACACAATCTGATTACAATTCAAAAGGAATCATAGATGGGCGAGTTTCCGGTTTTGCAGCCTTTATAAGATCCAGGGTGGCTGGAATGAGGGAAAGAATAAACAGCTCCAGGAATATCCTCATCATGGAAGCCCGCCTCAGTCCAGCCTCCAGCATCGACGCATACTCGACAAATATATTGACCCCTCACAATATAAATGCCGCAGCACCCTAAAGGAGTTATTTTAATATTATTTAGTTAAATAATAATTTTTTTATTATTTTTTTTTATTTTTTATTTATTTATTTTAATTTTAATTTTTGTTTTATGTGTGATGTATCACCTAATACTACTGTCTTATAATTATTTAACTTTTTTTTTTCTTTTAAAACTCTTGTACATATTTTGTATATTTTTTATAACTATTGCATTTATTTTTTACATGGAATGTGTGGGACTGCACTAACCTCCCCACATACCGGAATAAACATTTATTATTATTATTATTATAGACCATATTTTTATTACCCAGAATGCCTTGGATATTTATTGTACTAATTATATTACAAACTTATCTCAAAAACATGATATTGAAAAGATTTAAAAATACAGAACTGCTAACACTAGATCACGTATCGATGAAACAGATGGAATCAAATTTAAATAAAATAAAAATTATGTGTCATAAAACCACATTCGACAAAGAAACTGAATATATTTTGCAACAAAATATCACAAGATCATTCCCCCAGACGTAAAACGCATAGAACAGTTTAATGAGTACAAAATTATCGTCTGGCTGAAAGAGATCAATGAAATAACCTCAAAAACAGCAATAAAAACGACATAGAAGACGCACCTAATTAGATGATATCAAATTAAATATCTCTAGTCTGCCTCAACACAGGATCATCCATTGAGAAGAACAAACAAAAAAATATGAAAATAATAAAGGATGTACAAAATATAATAATCTATAAACTATTTTGTCTTTAACACTGTTAGTATGACGCGAATGTGAATGGAAGAAGAAGCCTGGGACGTCCGAGGAAGTCATGGCACGATCAAGTGAATCAAATACTTGAGTAGGGCCATGTCAGAAGTCGGAATAATAGAATAGAATATATGAGACGGTGTAAGAATGTGAATGAAGCAAGAAGTGTATGCCGAGATCGAGTTGTTTGGCGGTCCGTCCTCCCTGCGGAGAAACAACGTGATGGTTAGTTAGTTAGTAAGTTAGTTTCTGTAAACATTTTAATACGTAAATGATATTTTGTAATTTGAAATGCGTATTTATTTGATCGCTATAATTTTAATATATATTATATATATTATACATATATATGTATATATATAATCACCTATATATATGTGTATAATATAAATATTTTTGATATAAATTTAATGCCCTAACTCGTACGTTAATAATAATGTTTTATTTCACAATATTATTCTCTACCCACAATCAAATCTCATGAGTTACAATACGAGGTGTGTTCAAAAGAAAAGGTGAATTTTGAATTTTCGCGGGCTGTGTACATTCGATTATCGATTTTTTTTTTGTTATGTTGGTACACATATGTTTATCATATGTTAGCATTATCAGCCATTTTGGATCAGTGGTTTGTTATCAAAAACAAACCACTGATCCAAAATGGCTAATAAAGCTAACATATGATAATAACGAAAAAAAAACGATAATCGAATGTACACAGCCCGCGAAAATTCAAAATTCAACCTTTCTTTTGAACACACCTCGTATTTTATTTTAGGATAATTGTAATTTACTCCTTAGAGCAAGAATGTATGGTTACATGATTTTTATGAGTTGTGCGTGGTTTGACGCGCACTTAAAAAAAATGATGAAGTTCTTTTAGGCTCCCATCGAACAGATTTCCGCTTGGATCCTCTAAATTAATATTATTACGACTCATTTTCCACTTTTTTGGTGTTTTAAAAAACAAATCAAAACCCGACTGCCACGATTGTGCCATTGTACGCAATGACAAACATTCGAGATCCGCGCGCTTGTACTATTGTATTCAGTATTTTTCAAATACGTTTTTTTTTTCTTCAAATAAGCTCTAGAATAAAATCTTTTTAATGTATGTCAACCGATAGTTCACATTATGTACATGCAATAAAAAAAAAATTGATCTCAAAATCCCTAATAGTCGAAATACACGGTAGTCCGTTTATTCTACCAAAACTGGCGATCGTTAAGAGGAACGGCTGCGCTGCCTGTTTCATACATGACCTAATTTTGGATTTGAGGCCAAAATACTCTCCCAAATTGAATGATGTATTTTTTTAATTTAAGATTTAGTAAATATCTAGTAAGTACAAGAAATATTTTATTTATTTTTATTTTAAATTATGAATAATAAGTCCATGAAAAAAAAATTTCATGATTTTAGAGGTAAGTTAATTATCTACCGCAAATTTGTGTTCCAACGTAAATTGGTCGTTTTTATTTTAATTTAAAGCCCACCGCAAGGCTTGTTTTAATAAATTTATTTTACATTTAGTTACATTTTCAAAGTTGACGAGGTAAAAGTTTTTTTTACATCACCGTCAGCCCTCAAATAATTGTTAAAGGTGAGTTTAAAAATCTCGAAAAATCAATTCCTTTAATTGCCTGTATTTCATAATATAAAACAAAAATAAATAAAATACTTCTAATCCGTACTAGATATTTACTATACTTTTTGATAAAATTAAATGATTATTTACTTTAGGTGAGTATTTTGGCCTCAAATCCAAAATTAAGTTTTGTCCGAAACAGGTCGCGCAGCCGCTCTTAAGTATTCACTGCTTGGGGCTGTCGATATCGACTGCTTGTAGCAGTCCGTGTAATTCTTATCTCACAGCTTACAGAGATTCATTTTTCAGAACGTCTCATAACTATTCTGTGGTGTATGTTAGAAAAATACAGTAAAATAATTAAAACACACACTTATTTTAGTAAGTTTTCATGTTTGTGATTTTGAGTTCACTCTGATGATTTGATAACTTTACTGAATCACACAGCCAAAAAAACCTGTCATGACAGGGTTACAAAGTGTTAAATCTTAAATGTGGGTCGTGCTACTCCTCAATGCAATAAATCTCTTCAACCTAATTTATTTCCCATAAAAATATATCCTAAGTTTGGTGGGTGATTTTAATGATGGCTCTTGGGAATCAACGGGTACTAAGGACCGAGTAATCTATTTTGCCATTAGGTTGAAAGGTACGGCACACTACCTTTCATGATTTCCACAGAAGGTCAATAAAAAGCCGTTTTTGCTTAGATAAACCGCAATGTATGGACTTAATTTAATAGATATCTGAATCCACCTTTTGAGTTCGGGTATTTAATGGGTCTCTAATGGCAGTTCAAGTAAATGGATATGATGGAAATGAAGCTCACAATTCCACTTTTTGCTAAAATTTCAAATTTAAGTAACGAAAGAAATCTGAGAATAAATCAACATTTCCAATCGCGAATAAAGGGATACATAGAATATAATAAACGTGATTATAAAAAAGCATATTATTTGAATTTGATGTAATAATGGAAGTATGAGTTTTAATGGTAACCTCTACAAAATAAATATAATATTTTCGTCAAAAATGGGTCCGGAAGAATTTTTTTATTGTCCTAATATATTATTTACTCTATGACAAAAATAATTAGGTAATATAATTTTTTTGGGTCTTTGGGGGGTTTAAATGAATAAATATTTTTATCAGCGACTTCCTTCACTCCTTGCTTCACAGAGAAAGATTTTCTTTGTATTGTGCTGGTGAGTAGCCAAGATTCAGCAAAAAAAAATATTCAGAAAGCGAAATCTTATCAGTAATCCAGAAAATCTGTACTATCCCATAAAAAAACTGGCCATCGTTTAGTTTCGAAGATATAAACTTTTGCATAACCTTTTCCATCTATATTGTACAAGTCAACGCAAGATTTCAGAAATTGCAATATATTTTCCATAGCATTTAATTAATTATTAAACTTTGCGCTAAATTGCTTACTCCATATTGCTTAAAATTGCATAATTAAGTTGAGGGCGTGTTTCGCCACCTCTGAGTAAACTGTCTATTAACGTATTTTATCTTTTAAACTACCTGTCACATAAGTGTTTTTACAGCCATATCACTACTATGATTAAAGTAACTGATTGAGTAGTTAGTCAGAGGTGGTGAAATACCACCAAAATCTTCTATCGTATTATCAAATATTGTGTTTATATATTTTACTGAAAATTTTAAATACAGTTGCTATTTGCTAAATTTTATAAATTTGCTAAGCGCCCCTAAGGTGATACTTAATTCTTTAAAGATGAAGCAATTTAGAAAAAAATTCTTTAACAAAAAAAATATTTAAAAAAACTCGGTAACTTTGTTTAGAAAACTAATTTACGTTTTTATTTGTTATTTTTTAAAATCCAAAATAATGTATTTTTATCTATTAAAACATAAGACATAATTTATTGGGCATTCATGATAAAGTTAATAATTTCAAAAATAGAAAACATGGTGGAGAAACTCGGATGCTTCCGGGTAATAACCACAAGTTAACTTTAAAATTTGTCGTACATGTAGCACTTAATGCTCCGAATTGTTTCAGTTCGAATAAACACGCCATACGGGATACGGGATACAAGATACGGGAAACTGTGCGGCTCCAGGTAAATATGGGAAACGGGAGACTAGGGACTCACCTGTCAAAGGAAATTCCAGTCAACGTGAAGACGCTGGCAGCGACCGTCACATTGGCTATGAAGTTACTTAACTTGCAGTAACGTATTCCAAATATCCAGTCGCTGAAACAGATAAACAACACTTGTTAGAAAAGTAAATTTTGTACAGTACTACTGAAAACAGTAAATAATAAAGTTTTCGTATAAATTTAGTTAGCGTTTGTAGAAAACAAGAAGTTTTGTTAGTATTTGTTGAATACAGGTATTTGGTTATTCAAGTGGAGAAGTGCAGAAACATTTATAGCCCATTTATAAAAATACTTTGCTTAATATGGTAACCGGTTAGTAAAAATTTGGAGTAATGCGTCGGGCTCCCACCCAGTTTAATGCTCTCAGTTTAAAGTCCGCCATTTTTGCATAAACAACTTTTTTCGTTTATTATGATGGAAGTAGGAGATGTTAAATTATTGTCAGGTTATCGGTAACCCGGGAATATTTGTATGAATTCGTTTAATATTTATTCCTTATAATTATTCCGCTAGACAACCCGTAATAAACAACAATTTAGGTATAAAAAAATTTAAATATGTCGCTACAAGGTAAACTCATTAAATATATACAAAAAGTAACTTTTTAACATACATTTATAAATACACTAGTATACGCGTAAAATGTACCGGTCGGAAGATGGCCGCAATAGGTGAAACCGGTCCAGTTATGAATAACTAATTAGAACAAAGTTGTATGGGTATTTGATTAAGCATAATATTACAGTTGATTCCCACCATGAACAAACTGTAACACGTTGAAAATATAATACGTATATTAATTTACTGAATGTTCGAAATCTATTCGAAAAGTATCTTCTAGCTTTTTGAAAACGAAATAAGAGTTGGAATACATTTAGCAAAATAAGGTTTTATACATTTTCCTCCCTTTTCCGTGATAGAGCACTGAACTCGTCTTTTAGCTGGTGAATGATCGGATGTTATATTATTCATTTTTTCCGTACCTACGCATGTCAGACTAAATGTACGGGCAAAGGTAGAAAAGGTGTATATCGAAATGTGGTTGTATGACCAAAGGTAGAAAATGTGTATGTCGAAATGTGGTTGAATGACCAAAGGGAAAATTAGATTTTTAAGCGAGATAGGGGTAAAAGTAACAATAGAGGGAAAATATTTCAGTGAGCTGTCCGTCTTGTTGTATGACTGGGCACTGAAAATGTCTCACAAGTCTTGGTGGTGAATGATCCTGTATATTAATAGACTATTTTCCCTGTAAATATGTTTGTCAGTGTGTGATAATGAAAGCAAATGAATAAGTTAGAAACTTTTTAAATGTTGATTTATTGTACATAAGATAGCTGAATGTATATTGGACAACACGAATCACAAACGCAAAGGTGGTAAAGGAAAAACAGCTATAAAACCTTGGACGTAGAGAAAAGAGTGCTACATTTAAACAATGACCATGGAAAGAGAACTGAGAAATGGAATGCCGAAGAGGTGAAGAACGCATGAGATTTTTGCGTAAATTCGTCAGTTGTTGAGAGATGTTCGTTGTACTGAGGAGCTTTTGAACTCGGGAATATGAAAAATTATGGCCGACATTTTTAAGTAAAAGATGGGAATATTTTCTTTGGAATATGAATTCATCACTCTAAGATCTCAGAAAACCGAAAAAAAACAATTTACGCAGTCAGACAAGTGCGCATAATAAAGAAAACTATCAATACAAAATTCCATGTAAACGCCTATTATACAGACAAGTGCGCATAATAAAGAAAACTATCAATACAAAATTCCATGTAAACGCCTATTATACAGACAAGTGCGCATAATAAAGAAAACTATCAATACAAAATTCCATGTAAACGCCTATTATACAGACAAGTGCGCATAATAAAGAAAACTATCAATACAAAATTCCATGTAAACGCCTATTATACAGACAAGTGCGCATAATAAAGAAAACTATCAATACAAAATTCCATGTAAACGCCTATTATACAGACAAGTGCGCATAATAAAGAAAACTATCAATACAAAATTCCATGTAAACGCCTATTATACAGACAAGTGCGCATAATAAAGAAAACTATCAATACAAAATTCCATGTAAACGCCTATTATACAGACAAGTGCGCATAATAAAGAAAACTATCAATACAAAATTCCATGTAAACGCCTATTATACAGACAATTTTTAAAAAGACCTTCTAAGACCTGAAGCAAAAACATAATTAAAAAAATACATATATTTATTTTTTTATTCAGGATTTCATAGCCATGCAATAGAAGAAAAAGCTTCCAAGAAATACCAAACGGAGAAAATCATACATTATTAAACCTAATATATATAAATTTTCCAAATCCTAGAATGAACACTTCTCGCAAACCGAACAATGATATTTGCTGTTGTTCATTCTTTTCTTTGGTTATAATATACTAAATCAATTTATTCGTTTCCTCTAGTTATTAAGAGTTGGTATTAGGAATCGCAAGGATATTGTTTAAAACTGAAAACTTTTGCTTTGTTTTGAATATTCAGCTTTGTTTTGAATATTGTGTCTTGCTTTGAATACTGAGCTTTATTTTGAATATTATTTTACTTTGTTTTGAATATTGAGTGAAGAGGTGTGTTTCAAAATCAATGCTATTAATAATTAAAAAAAATTTTTACGTACGAATCTTTATACTTCGATATCAGAAAATTCCGTAATATAATGAATACTGTCAATATCACTACAAATCACCAAAAAATCCAATCAAAGTTTGTGTTTCGAGTTCGAGAGAGAGAATTCTTTAGTCATGTTAGCAACGCATCCAATCTTATCTTCCTTCGTTTCTTATTTAACGAATACTTTTGGTAAGCCATAATTAACGTTTCTTTTGACATGATTTGTACCACAGCAATTGGTTAGAGGGTGAAGAGATTTAAATTGTATTTTCCAAATTGAATGAATGGCCATATAAATGCTTAAAACAGTTTGATTATGTCTTGGACATGAATGAAAATCTATGTGATATTTTAAAAATGTCGTTATTATTGATTAAGTTTCTCTCACTCTGAATATCTAATTATGTTTTCTAGCAAAATCTGCAGATGAAAGCTGGAACAAAGCGAATATTAAAATTGGTATTGCCGACAGTTGCAAATGTTTCCAAAATTACGTGATTAATTTTTTGGTGAAATTCAAACGAAGTCTTTTATTTCTTGAATACTTCATTTTTCAAGATTTTTTTTTGCTTTTCAGAATATAACGTTACGGGAAAAAATCCCAAAAATCAAATTAACAATTCAATTCAATCTGTCGATGGGAATATTTATTTATTTTATAGAACAGGAATACATTATATATATTATTTAATCGTTGAAGATAATATTAAGAAAATTCGAATTAAATACGAAACAGAAAAAGACACAGAAAATAAAAAGGTAGCGGTCGCTTTCGAACCTAGGATTTGTGTTTTACTAGTACAACACTCCAACCACTGAACTAATAAGACATACTTATTTCCCATTACTTTTATCGATACAATACTTCATTTTATGAATTTACAATAATAACCTCAATTAATTCCAATATATTTTGGATGCTATCTTTTTGCATTTTTGCAAAATTCTACCCAAATATATTTTCAATCTAGATAGTGTCTCAGATATACGTATATTTTTTTCGTATTTTTTTGCTTTATATTTCATTTGAGATTTGCATATAATATCTCCAGTGATTAAATATTACAATGAGGTTTATAAGTTTCAATAAACTATTCCAATAAATTGAACCTGTATTATGTAGTATCAATCAGATTGGTGCACGAACAAATTATTGTGTCTCAAATAAAAGAGTAATTAATAGATATAGTAAATCAGTCCATTATTGACCTTAAATCGTGATTTTAGTAATTTATAAAACAAGATCATTATTCAAGAGAAAATTCATTTGTAAAAATCAATAGTTTTGTTTATAATAAAAGAAAGAGCCCATAAATTCCCACGCAATACGGTAGGATATGTTGAAAAAAGGGTGACATTCTATCTTTAATAGAGGGAGGTATATTTAATGTCCAATAGTTTCTGTAAAATAGGCGATAAAACTTGGCATTCTTGCTCGTTCTAGAAAAAAAATGTGTCCAATGAAAACACTCGCGAAAGCCGTTTCCAAAATTTTGCAAACATTTAAATAATATGTTATTTTAAGTTGTTATTTAGGTTCAACCGAAACTCTTTTTGTATTTCAGAACATTAGGTAATGTATAGTAATATTTAATATACAAATATTAACATGGTAATATTAAATTACACTAGGAAGGTGGAACCCATAAAATCGCAGCTTGGGGTGTATTTTTTCAGCTATTATAGAAATCAGTAGCTGAGAATGATATGAATAAGGTAGGAGAAATAAATATCATTTTTTACATTTGTAGTTATTATTTATTCTGAAAACTTTCTCAATTTTGAGAGTCCGATGATATCAACTCATCATTTGAATTACAGGTATATTAAGGTCCAATGACCGAGGTTGAATAAATTTAAATAAAAAACAAACATTAACAGTTAAATATTTCTGGGAGAACACAACACGTTTTTTTATATGAAGCAAGTAGCTTTCATCACATTAAGTACAAAAACATGAACAGTAAGAAATTTATTTTTAACTATTTCTACATAAAAATACTGCCAAGTATTAGAATTGGAATTAAAACACTTTTGTACAATTTAAATTCTAATACAATGGATTTCCACCACGAATTAACAGTCCAAAAAAGAACTAGACACACTGGCAAGTATTTTAATTTAACTGCCTGTAGTCACTTTTGGCGACGTTCAAATAAACGATCAGTGTCATTTTTAATTTCCGTAAGCTTCGATTCTCTATAAGTTTTAGCTTTAAAAAAAAATTATCATCAAAAGCGTTAAAAATTATCATTAAAAAGTGACCGTTCAAACGTCAAAATACTGTTTTTTTATTGTAATCGACATCAATAATTATGATTTGTGTTTGATCAGTCAATTGCTGAATTAGCATAGCGTCTGGGTCTCACCCAGGTATCGTGTGTTCGCCAAATTAAGCCAAATATGTGAATCGGTGACGGCTTTACAAGATCGCGTTCAATAAATATCATTATAATTTGGCGTTTGTTTATTAAGATTATAACATTAACAATTGACTACAAATAGCGTTCTAACAATGAATATAAAATAAACAAGAAACATGATTTTAAGCTCAACCCGAAAAATAATTCTTCAACGTGTATCTTTAAAAAATAGAAAAGAGCGACTTGCAACTCCTGACACACGAGAAATAGCCTATACTCGTACAGGAAATTAAAGATAAAATAACACCCCCAACTGGCGTCTTAAGCATATTATCATATATATTAACAAACAATTAAAAAATATATTTTATAGCCTAGTTCAGGGGTCGGCAACCTGCGACTCGCGAGCCACATGCGGCTTTTTGGGTGTGAAACTGCGGCTCTGCGGTTCCCTACGCAAATATTATTTATTTTATCAAAAAATATATATATTTAAAAATCGTTCTGAATCGATGAACGAGGATTAGGCGCCATTTCTATCTGTCAGCCACTTGTACTCACTTTTAACCGCACCCCTCCCCCGTGACACTCGTCGTCACTATCGTCAGTCCGTCGGAAGCTCTCGAATAAAGTAAAGTAAGAAGCCAACTAACAAAAATGAAAATTTTGAGTCGTGTTTGAAACTTAAAACAACAAGTTATGAGCCAAATTTATCCAAGCTGTCTAAAACCGTGCAAAACCAACGGTTCCATTGAATTTGTTTTCTCAATTGTATGTTATTGAGGTACAAGTTAGTGTTGTAAGTAAATAATAATAATAATACTTGTAAGTAAATAATAATAATAATAATAATAATTTTTTCCTTAAATAATAAGTAATTACCTAAGAATACCATATATATATTATCCAATTTGTTGTGAAAAACACTACTTATATATGAATAAATAGATATTTTTCTTATAAATAAATAGATTAGTTTTTTAAAATCAAAATACTTTATTTATGCAATGCTATTTTGTCCTGTTGGCAAGAAAAAAAATTGTGGCTCTTTTAACTTAATTCGTAATTTTGGACTCTTCCGACTCAAAAGGTTTCCGACCCCTGGCCTAGTTCAATGATATCTAAATTTCTTAATTGGGAAATGCACGTGAAACACACTTGAATTAATTTTTAATTATTAAATATTTTTAGTGAAATTTAAGACCGAAACCTTTAAATTTTCTGTGGTTTTTTTTTCCGTTTACATGTTTCATTTAGGTTATGTTAATACTATTTTCCAGAATGATTATATATTAAAATGAGGTTTATAAATCTCAATAATAATAATTAATAATTAAAAATTGAATATATTTTTTAGACTTTTATAAAAATTCAATAGATGTCTTATATAAATAAAAAAAACGGATATTAATCCGAGACACTGCCTAATTTGCAATTGTGTTCCTCAAGAACTGTGTAATCATTATAAAGATAGCTGCCAATAATGTGGGATAAAAAATGAAGAATAATATTGACAAATCTTGAATTTGAGATATGATCGATCAAGATGAGATTAATTGAACTGGTCTCATTAGCTAAGTTGGTTAAGCGGTTGCCCCGGATAGGCAGAGGTCCTGGGTTCGAGTACCAGATGCGACTGAAACCTTTTTATTTTCTGTCGTTTTTTTCCGTTTTCATGTTTCATTTAGGTTGTATTAATATTATTTTCTACAATGATCAAATACATGAATTAATTCCAGGTTATATAAAAATAGGTAATCAAAAGATATTTAACCTTAATTCTAGAACAACCATCAAAAACATTACACAGGAAACAAAACAATTAACTATAAGAAAACTATATGACTGTACTATGTCTCCTAATACATGGAATAAATAATAAAATCATACAAACAACCCCAGAATTCACTAAAACATCACAAATACACACAGTTTACACGAAAGTGTAATAACATACATTTAAACACCACACATACACGATTTGGCAGGTAATTCGTTAGCTACGAGGGGAACAATATACGAGTATATAATTGCCTTCCAGAAGACGTTAATTTTCTTATTAATTAAAAGACATCTCGGAATATGAATTATGATTAATATTATTATTATTATTAAAAGAAAAAAATCTAGGTATATTTAAAAAAAAAACAATATTCCAAATAATATTACAAAGATAACCGGTTTACAATTTTATAAATCAGAAAAGGCGTTAATAGTGAATTAAATATAATAAATAAAATATTTTTTGAAATAGCTTTCTCTTGATTTTATTTTCGTATTAATATTATTAATAAAAATAATTCTTTTTTTATTTCTAATGTGAACTTTTTATTGAATGTTTTATAAAAAAAATATTAACATTTTTGATTAATTACTTACCTACTTTAATCAATTTTTGTCTATGTTCATAATTTGTCTATTCTTACATTATTGTATTCTACGTTTATCATTTGTCTATACTTGACATTATTATGTTTTAGTATTCTATATATTCTTGATGATAACATGTTGATATGTATGTATAAATAAAGTGGCAAATACAAAGTAATTTTTAATTGATTTATAAACATTATTCCCTTTGAAATGAAATAAAAAAAATAATTAAAGCGTATACAATTTTTTTATGTACTTATTTAGATGACAATTCTAGTTAAATAAGTGGAAATATAATTTTCTTATTTCTGTACAAAAAAATTACCAATTTCGTATAGTATTTAATATTTGGCCTTTTATTTTAAAAGTGACCTCACTAGTAGCTCAGGGAGTGACTCTAATATCATGGCCATAGCTAGAAAGCTATAAGAGATATTAAAAGATAAGAAGAGAAAGAGATAAGTAAGAAAAGATGCCAGTAATAACATAAATGACAATGACCAGTTTTGAAAGAAGTACAGAATAATTCAATTGTAGCATAATTGGATATAAGAATTTGGCTCCTGAAATGTTTATTCAATGAATGAGTTAAACAAAAAATCCTTTTCAAAAATGTTTTTACAGTCATCAACTGAAATTTAAAAAAAAAACTGAAAACGAAATTTTATGTGCGGCCACTTAAGCCGATTAAGGCAAACTGCCAATTAATTAATGCAAATGAGGTTAAAATTTTAAGCCCACCGCCGATAAATTTTTACCGATTATTATAATGACGAAGGAAATATGGTTGCGATTTAAATTGATATAAATTCGTTTTCTGTTCTGAAAGAAAAAACAGAATTATTGGTTTGGGGTCTCGGGGGACGTAGGATTTATGAGAGCTTATGAGTGAGTGGATCGACTTGCGGATCGAAGCCAAGTCTTGTTTATCTCAAGAAAACAGAGAGGAGTAGAATTTTTCTACGAAACCGCACGACGCAGCTATCTAACCATTACATCATTTTCCAATAGGTTTGATTTCGAATTCAATATCACAATACAATTGCTGCATGGCTCGTTAAACTCAGTAATAGGGAATACTTTTCGTTAGTGTGATATTTTTCTAAAACATCATCTGCATATACCGTTTCTCCTCTAGCATCTGTATACTTAATAGTACGGTAAAATCCATGGTTTTGGAAAATTCCGCAGAAAGGCATGAGAGCTGTTGTACTTGTCGACTACATTATTTCTATATGATGGTGCCATGAAATACATAAATACTTTTAAAAACGTGTCAAAAATATCTAATGAAAAATCAATATCCATGCTTTCGAATCTGAAAACAATTCCTTGTACTTGTAATGTGTTAAAAAAATGGTCAACAACTAGTCTAAACCCTTACATATAGAAAGAAAGGGTCTTAGATTAAATTTATTTTATCAATTGGAAATTAATAAACCAACGAATGATCCTAATGTAACATTAATTAATAAAGTAAGGAAAACGAATTATTCCCCACTTCTCAGGATATTCAATAGACCTAAACATTATCATTTTAAAAAGTCAATAGCATTCTCTTTATTATTAATAAATTTATATAAGAAAATTATATTAATTTGCATGAGAAAATTATAAAAATTATATTCATTTATACAAGAAAATTATAAAAATTATATTAATTTATATAATAAAATTATATTAATTTACTTAAGAAAATTACATTAATTTATATAAGAAAATTATATTAATTTCCATAAGAAAATTATAAAAATTATAAAATTATGTAGGAAAATTATAAAAATAATATTAATATATACAAGAAAATTATAAAAATTATGTTAATTTATATAAAAAACATTGGAATTTAATGCGGGGAAAACAGATTTCAAGTGTAAGTACCTCTCACAGGATAGAGAATCTATTATCACAATTATTTTCTCAGTAAATCGGTTTCACAGGTAATAAATAATTTTAGGCACGATAAAAATTGAAATTGGAGAAGGATAAATAGAATCATATAAATAAGTCGCCTCAAAAAGGCTCAACCATAGTTTGAAAATGATTTTGAACGCCGGAACAACTGTCACAATAATAAAAAAAAACTAAAATACTTGCCGAACTTAAATAAGATTATTGAATTTTAGATACATAAAATTTTTTAAAACTTCTATTTTAGTTTAAAAGGCCCGAATTTTACACGGTTAAGATAATTTTTTTTTTCATGGAACTTTTGCATGTTCAAGTAGTCTGATGTGAGATGTTTGGAAGTATGTTAATATTTAAATCTCCTATATTTATTGTTTTTAGTATACGAAAGATTTAGACTGTTGAAATGGTGTTATATTATGGATCGATGGAGAGCTATATATATCTAGAATGCAAGTATTATAATTTCTGGAATTACACACATTATTCCAGAAAGCAGTCTGCAGGGGGAATATTGCCTCAATGATAGCCAGCCTGTGATGGCAAAAGCAGCCAGAAGAAAAAATTGTAAATTTTACCAACACCACGACTGAAAAATATTATGATCATATGAAACACTCAAACTTTGTTTAAACCACATTTATTTTACACGCCTACTGGTTTCGGTATGTTTGTTTTGAAACCGGTGGGCGTGTAAAATAATTGCGGTTAAAACAATGTTTTAGTATTTCATTTGATTATAATAGATAACAACAAAGTGATAGATTTATACAATAGTATAAAAATATTATGGCTTAAATAAAATCGTACACATGTAGATTAACAAATTCAGTTTGTGAATGTATATGTACATAGAATCAATAATTCGTTACATAAAAACGGCTAAAACCGAAAAGGGCCTAAATGCCCTGTGATTGATCGGCAAGTTCCAACAGAATTTAGAATGTTACGCTGTGTAGACTCACCAGATGTCACTACTGCTGTCTGCAAATTATTTCAGTAGTGTTTATTTTTTTTTTATTCGTGGTAGATATTTATTTTTGGATATGTTGATTTTATAATGACTCATGTGGGAGGGACCTTACCGTAAAACTACAGAAACAAGCACGCGTGCCCTTTCAGATTTCATTCGTTTTGGCGGGGTTAGAAAAAGACGTTGTGGTATTTAAGTTAGAATGTGAAGATTCATTAAAAAAATACGAGATTTCCTTACTGAGCATGTATGGGTAGGGACCTTTGCATTTTCTGTTTGTGGATTCAGTGTTAAATAATGCTAATACATGACGATTCGTTAAAAAATAAACAGTTGGTACGAGGAGCCAACATTTTCCGATGTTACAATATCAAGTGATGATTGGAGTGTAGAAAGGGTTTTTTTGAAGGGAAGAAACGAGCCAATTCGAACTGCATAAATAATTTATTTTTAATTCATTGAAACAGCGCTGAAAGCGAGGAGGGTATCGTTCTTGATAAAAAAAGATTTTGAACGAAATATGGAATTTTGAGTAATTTGCAATTGGGTTAACCAAGATGACCATTTAAAAATATTTTACACAGCAATATGTCAGGATAAAAAAAACTTTTTAATAAAATATTAGAACGCTATCTATGTTTTCTGAATTGCAGTTTTTATTCTCCTCCAATCAGCATCGTAAATATGATATAAAATCAGATTACATTCGGGTAGAACGAAGATAGCAGCCAATAATATGGGATTTGAATGGAGGATAATATTGACAAGTCTTGAATTTGAGGTATGAGATCGATGAAGATGGCGTAAAGAGAACTGGTCTCATTACCTTAGTTGGTAGAGCAATTGTACCGGTAAGACAGTGGTTCTGGGTTCGATTCCCAGATGCGACTGATACCTTTTTATTTTCTCTGTTTTCTTTAAGATTTGTTAATATTGTTCAAATATTACATCGAGGTTTACAAGCTTTAACAAGTTATTAAAATAAATTAATATTGCTGCATATTATCGCGTTCAACATAAGACATTTTTGTAAGAAATCTGAACAAAGTGACATATTATATTATGACGTATTTATCAAATTTTGCAAAAGTTTTTTCTCAATGTAAAACATTGTAATACATATAGAGCTATTTTAGTGTCACGATTGAAAATCTTACATTAAAAGAGGTTTTATCAAAGTACCTAAAAGTTTTTCAGTGAACTTTCAGAGTTTAACAGATTTTCGTATCATTTTAATATTTAATATAGTACAATAACAAAATCATAAAGCTGATATATAGAAAATATAACCATAATTCGTTTTATACGCCTATTGAACTTTACCAATGAATCTAAGAAAAAACGGCACATAGTTGATGACGACTTCGAAAGAATGAATTCATTTTAAATGGTTAATCATCCATCTGTCGTCGCCTTTATAAAACAAATAGCAATATTATTGAATCATCTGGACTTAAATACTGGTTAGCTTATTGTTTACTACATCATTTTTGCATTTTAAGAGCGCATTATTCTTATGATTAATGGTGGTGTTTATGTGTTTAATTCGTAGAACTCCTTTAAATTTAATACATAAATATTATTATTAACGGGGAGAGGGATGTCGGAGAGTTATTATTCATTATTTCAAAATAATGATATTATTTTTTTTTTTTTAATTTGCAAGGGCTCAGCATTTATCAAAATACAATCAGAAATATTACATTTCTGACCGTTCTACGCATGTTTTACAAAAAAAAAACAAAAAAGTTGAATATCCTTAAAAAATGCTGTGAAGGTTTTTCTGTAACACGTCGATAAGATAAAATTAAAAAAATAACAGTGGGTAGTTTAATTTTTTCACGAACACTACCTAACTTTATTGTTTTTTTTTTTTGTAATGCGGATTACAAATCTTTGGTTATGTTTATTTACAAAAACGCAACGAGAAAGGATTAAAAATACTTTTCTCCACTTTAAAAAATCATATCGGGCGGTCAGAAAAAGTGATATTTTTGTTTAGATTTTGATAAATACTAAGCCTATGTAAATTTATAAAATATTTAATAAATATTTTTCTATTTAAAAACATTATGTTTATCGTATTGCATAATAATACTATCATTATTTTGAATTAATAAATAATAACTCGCTGACGTAAGACTGACTTTAAGTTCTGCAAAATATTTATTTTTTATCATTGTTCAAGGTACTTTTACCCACCCTGTTAATTAGATGTGCCGTTTATAAATTAAATTTAAACAACATGTAAATAACGTGCAGTATTTACGTGTTATTTATTATCATTCGACACGAAGATCGAGCGATAATGAAATAATGACTAGGAAAGCTCACGCTACACTATTCCTCACTTTGGCCGTGGAATTCCACATAATAATATTAGTGCACTGGCTGTTCTTCATGCAATACGACTCTGAATGCATATAGCATTTTATTTAAAGCTACAACAAATGAAATGTTCCCACAACCATCATGTGTCAAGAAACCGATAAATATATTCAGATGAAAAACGCTGTGAGTGAACAAAATGATACAAACATTTACAACAATTGAATAACTTTTGTCTCGTCGAAAACGTGTCAAATGATTTTGTACTTGTCGTGAAATTCACAAGTGATGTTACGTTTTTTGTGTTTGTTATTTTTCTTGTGTATTTGCGGAGGTGATTCATACAAACTAAAGACGGTATTGAACCCAAAGGGACCAACTGTCACACATAATGCCGTCAGATGTCTTATGTCTATAGCGGATCATCATTTTGTGAGACGGCCAGGACTCATTCTCATCCCAGGATCCTTTAACATGACACCTCCGGGAGCAGACATCCAAAATATATTTTTGCAAGAAGTTCACCACATCAGAAGG